>VCRD01006091.1:0-29536 GCA_006783055.1 Trinorchestia longiramus
TACCAGTTCTGCTACGGACTGCTGCATTGTGTACCAGTTCTGCTACGGACAGCTGCATTGTGTACCAGTTCTGCTACGGACAGCTGCATTGTGTACCAGTTCTGCTATGGACAGCTGCATTGTGTACCAGTTCTGCTACGGACTGCTGCATTGTGTACTTCGCAACATCATTGTGAAAGAACTGAAAGAACTTTAGCAACATCATTGTGCTCTTAATGTCTTGAGAAAATGACATAACATTAATATGAATGAGAGTTAGATGAAGACGTTTGTTTGTTAATACGATTTCACTTTCAGGAATATGTTTTGAGCTTCTAAACACCAGTTTATCAACATTTATTGAAATGAATTATCTTCATACAATAAGTTAGCACGCCTTAGTTCATATAGAAAACCTGTGAAGCTTGGAAACGTTGTCAAATAAATGACACAAACTAAAAAATTTAATATAGTGGATTTTTATTCCTATAAATCATATATGTCTGGAGAAAATCAATAAGAAGTAAACTGATTGTTTTTAAAATTTCGTACAAGGTGTCTCAAAAAATGTATACATTTTTAAAAAACTGTAGTTTGAATACTACTAGCATTCATTAGTTGTACATAAGGTGGGAACAACGTATTTTGGATACAAAATAAAACTTTAGATCTTGCTCTTTCGAATGACACTTGTCCCAGCCTTCTAGCACAAATAGTATTCAAAATAGTTTTTTAAACATGTATACATTTTCTGGGACGCCCTGTGTATATTATTTAAAAGAATAATCAAGACATTGAAATATTTTAGCTCTTTAGTTCCATGTTAAAGCATCGCACCAGCGACACTAAAGTGGGCTGCTTCAAGACAGCTTTCTTAAAGCCTCACTCAGCTTCCGAGATGGGAGAGGTCAAGGATTTTCACATTTCGCTGAATTGCTAGCTGAAATCCGTACAAATAACCTCGAAAATATCGTAGTTCATGGGATCCCGCTCTACCTCACATGCTTGTTTTGTTTCTTATTTCTTGTACATTTACTATGTCTCCAAACGACGGATCACACCCTGCTAGGAGACAACTTCAGTGAGCTACATGTTTCAAAGTCATGGTCCACTACTTCAAAAACTTTTGTAAAGTGTCAGCGTGATATTTTTACGCAGACCAGTTAAAAAACATGCACAACTTTTTCTGAAGAAATTTCAGCCTGTTTTTACACGAACTTTATTGTATGTATTAGTTAAAATCTTTTTATTGGAACTAAATGGAGACGTGGGTTGAGAGCAGGTCACTCTCTTCGAGCACCCCACTAACATCGACGTCACTAACACTCGAGTCATCCATGAGAGACGTTCTGGATAGCTTAGCCAGGAGATAAATCCGAGTGTTCCACTTCCTTAAAAAAAGGAGTTTTCATTTAAACGATAAAACCATTTTTTATTGCTGAGACTTTGTATTACTAACCTAAACTTTTGTATTTCACTCTGACGAATGCACCGAGAGCATAAATGCCTTTGAGTTTCTTGCTTAAAAATTATTGTCTGACACTTGTGATACCAAACGAAAAGTAATTGTGGATCAGGTGAACATACGCTGGTACAGTGGCGTAAACTTTATCTGAGATTCTTGAAATGGGCAACCCATTCTATTAAAACATAAATAAATTTGCTAATCGTTTTAAGAAATTAATGCGATGAGAAAATTTTTCGTGCGATTTCATTTGGAATTTTGAGTGAATATCGACATAAGAAATGAGGTGCTTTCTAAACTTCTCCATCAATCTACGAAAAGAAAGATGCAATCCTAATTTCAAATTCAATTCTAGTATCACGATCAGCACATGTTATTATATTACTACAACAGTCAATTACTCTCAATCAACGCCTTTGGTTAAGCTAAATATTACAACGAGCTAGGACTGTAAAAAATTAAATTCAAAAACTGACATATAACATTTGAGTAATGACTTACGTAAACTACTTCAATGCGATTAGTTATGATCAACTGACAGTTTCTAGAACATGGAACAGGATGGCTGGCTCTACGTTTCAAGCTGTTCAGTCTGTAGTACGGCGCTGGGCAATCCTTGCTCTGAGTCAAGTCGTCTTCCTGTAGCCGGAGTCTCGACCGCATCTTGGACAGGGCTCTCCGTTTGCAGAAGTGAAGGGGCTTCGTGAAGGCCCTCTGTTGACTTGTGTAGTTGTTGGTGGTGGTCGTAGAGAGGGTTTTGCAGTAGGCGTGTTTGGGACCGCCCTTCTCGGCCAGGCGTCGATGTTTGCTTCCCACTTTTGAGGGCTGGAGACACGAGGGGCAGGAACGAGTCCTCGCGTTGTCCCTGGCGGCTGTGACGAACAAACTGAGTCATCAGAGGCTACAAAGTCCTGATGATAAAGACTGAGACAGTACAAGTCTTTATTTGCTTAAGGTACATAAGATTTAATTATAAGAACGGAGGTAAAAAAATATGTCTAAATTCTGGTGAAAAGACACCATGTTGCAGACAGTGAAAATTACGTAAGATTGTCAAAAATTAAAATTAAAAGTTGTCACAAATGAGTTCAACAAAGACAATGAAAGCAACTGGCGATAACAAGAGTATAAATTTTACGAAATAATGAAATAAATGTTGAAATACTGTTCTATATTAAAACTTTTTCAAGAAAAAAATTTTCTCACAGGATTTTCTTGAGATAAAAAAATAAATATTCAAAAATATGAACAACTAGTAAAATATAAACATTGCCTAATATAAGGGCTTGAGTTGTGATATATCGCGAAAGCTAAACATAGTACGACATAATTGTAATATATGTCTAGGAACTTGTGTTAAGAAAAGTGTTTGCAAAAAGATTTTAATTTCATCACATTAGTCTTGTCATCACCCTCTGAAGAGACCCTCATCCATCACTCTCTGATGCATGTTATACGTCCCTCAGAATTGCATGGCGTACTCAGTCTCTAACACATAATTATCATCACAAAAGGTATGAAGCACAGAAATATACAAGTCTGACGTGCACCAGTAAATTCAATTTAACACAATACGTGAACAAGTAAAATTTGTATGAAATACTCTATTGTGAAAAGTGTACTAGGGTTTAATTCGAGTACAAGTAAAAGCGAATTTTTGTTCATGATTTTAACATAGTTTTTTACTATAGAAAACGGTATATATAAAGAAATAAGCATAGCCTCATCAGCCCTGTGAATATTTAATTTTACATGCTGCACATGGGCACTCCCGTGACGCACACGGTGGGCACGTGCCACACACGGTGGGCACGTGCCGCACGTGGTCACTCACGTGTTGCACGTGGGCACTCATCTCACCAGAGCAAGTAAAGGGACACCGCCACGAAGCTGACGAAGGCGCTGCCGATGCCCATCATTGCGAACATCCACACGTTCACTTGATCTGAAGGTGGCAAAAATTAATTTTAAAGATGCCAACCACTCTCATTCAATACTGTTTCTTATTACGAATAGAAAATCGATGAAAATTTAAAACATATCACAACTCACATAAATGTGAAACTTACAACAAGACAATTATGTATACATATAATGATGATAATGACTTTTTAGGAGCAGGAACGTTCATAACATGGGCTTGATTGAACAACTTTATACTCGTTTTAAAATTAGTTTCACGACCAGACAACTAAAAATTAGAATATGAAAGAGCATGTGACGCATGAAATAGTACTAACCACCGTACAAGGCTTAGACTTCAAAGTTAAAATTGCGGAGATTATAAAATATACGAGGTTATTATAGAAAACATCATAAATAATTTCATGAAAATAGTTTATATGTCTGAAGACAAATCTATTTTGGAATGACTGCTTATAGATATTATTTTTCTGGAATAAATTTTTTGAAAATTCTTAATTCATACTCAAGTATTTAGAGATAATCTGGTAATTTGGTCGCAAGAATAATAAGTAAAAATTATTCGTATCCGTGTTACGATTGGAAAGCTACATTAAAGCTACATTACTGACATCAGGAGGCAAGGAACTCACTAGACACTGTCCTGTACATATGAAAGTCACGTTAATGACATCAGGAGGCAAGGAACTCACTAGACACTGTCCTGTACATATGAAAGTCATGTTAATGACATCAGGAGGCAAGGAACTCACTAGACACTGTCCTGTACATATGAAAGTCACGTTAATGACATAAGGAGGCAAGGAACTCACTAGGCACTGTCCTGTACATATGAAAGTCACGTTAATGACATCAGGAGGCAAGGAACTCACTAGGCACTGTCCTGGGCTGCATGAGGCGCTGAGCTAGAGGCAGCGATGCGAGGCTTCCGTTGGCGTCGAGGTGCGGCACACAGCGGCTGAGTGTGTACTGGTGTTGCTCCGAGTACACAGCTCTGTAGCCAGCTCTACACACGCACCAACCCAGCACTGAACACCGCGAGTTGGGCAGCGCACAACCCGGGTAGCAGGGCCTCTGAGTCTCGTTGCAGCCACCTGGGCATGCTCGACTTTGTTATACACTTTACTGCATTGAGTCCTAGTCAACAGGGTGTTAATACAAATACGAGCAACGCGGTGCTTACCGCATATCTGTTACGGAAGCAAAATACGTGCTGGATCATTTTCACCCATCACTGTATATTTTAGGCTTTTAGCAGCCGACTTCTCTTACACACAGCTGGAACGTAAGAAATAAATTTTCAGATGGTACTAGTTTTAGGATACTACTGGAAATTATAGAGGTATGAACACTTCTATATGGATCAACAAGAATTATGCATAAATGAGAACGTTTACAGAATGTTGAAAAATGCACATCATAAATTTGACTAATAAAGAATGAATTAAACCTAATTCTCTTCTGTAGAAAGTCTCGTACTACTTATCATTGTGAAACAGCACGGGATTACTTGTATGCCCTATTGCCAATTCCTCATACTGAATCCCACGACCATGCGCTGGAACTACCTATCGCAACATATTGCAGCTTCTCACCAGTGACTGTGACCGTCTGGTTACTACTCACCACTAACTGTGACCGTCCTGCCACTACTAACTAGTAACTGTGACTATCCTGCCACTACTCACCAGTAACTGTGTCCGTCTTGCCACTACTCACCAGTAACTCTGACTGTCCTGCCACTACTAACTAGTACCTGTGACTGTCCTGCCACTACTCACTTGTAACTGTGACTATTCTGCCACTGCTCACCACTAACTGTGAATGTCCTGCCACTACTCACCAGTAACTGTGACTGCCTTGCCACTACTCACTTGTGACAGTGACACCGTCGTCCCTGACGCAGATTGCCTCACCGTCCCGGAACTGCCACTCGTAGGAGCGACAGGGTCCGGTGAGACAGGGGCGAGTCTGGCGGAGGTCGTGTGGACATTCAGTCCCCCACACTCCAGGGGATAGAACTCCTCGCGTCCGCGTCTGGATGCCACCTTCAAAAACAATGAATGCTAATGAAAAAAATAGCGTCCGACTGTCAACGTATTATCACGCCTTATGGAGCGTACGATTACTACTGCTTTGTTACCGTGTGAACTTGATAATTATATGCATACGTATATCTTCTATATATACCTACTTATACAGTGTACTAGCATTCAGAGTAAAATTATAATGACGAATCATAGCACTGCTTAAGACTTATTTAAGCCGCCCAATGCTGGCAACACAATACGGGTAGCTCAGTATAAAGAACATAAAATGGATAGCACAGTATAGAGAACACAATACAGGCAGCACAGTATAAAGAACACAATACAGAAAGCGCAGTATACAGAACACAATACAGATAGCACAGTATAAAGAACACAATACACACAGCGCAGTATACAGAACACAATACAGACAGCACAGTATAAAGAACACAATACAGACAGCACAGCATAGAGAACACAATACGGACTACAGAAACAAGACAGGAAAACTCACTAGCTTCTCCGTTGGTACAGTCGCGGTGGCAGTGTGACCAGGCTGACCACTCCGTCAGTTCACACCCGCCCTCGCATGACACCAGGCAGCTGTCCTGCACACCCCAACAACATCTCTTCAGTAACTACTCACTGACTTTCAGTGTTCTCAGTAACGTAAAATCAGATAGTTGAACCCAGATTTTAAAAACCTTTTAACAATTTAAACGAATTACTAAATATTTGCAAGGAATAGCTTTAGGTTTATTTGAATGCAGTAAACAATAAGAAAGTCATAACACTGATTTAAAAACAACAGATAACACTAGGAAGTTCCTTCTCATTCATTAGAGTGCACTTGACTCCTAAAAGTGCATTAAATACATAAACACTATAAATTTTATTACTTTATTACCAATAATTTAAAAAATACATCTAAGTAATGTTGAATTTCTGCACAGTTCATAGCTTGAACTATTTCTTGACATAGGTACATGCAACTCTTTTACAACCCTCTCTCTCATACGCCAACAGAGTCATTACTAATTTGAAGAAGTTGTTTCGTTTGTTCATGGTAGGCATACAGGAAGATTTTAGCGTCGTTGAGTTTATTCCCATTTGAAAACCCAAGAGCGTTCTACAGAACATTGTAAAACAAATTTTCATTTACTGGATCAAATTTTTCAGGTGAAATGTCTTGTCGTGTCGTAGTTAAAAAGTTTTGATTGTTATGAACTTTATGACTTTTTCAGGAAAAGTAGCAGTTACTCTACGTTTAGCATACACTTCTGGAACTACAGTCCGTCCCACAATTCAAAAATCCGAAAAATACTAAAAAAAAATCAATTCCAGGGTAAATACATATCAAAGACTCTAGAATAAAAATACATACAATCAGAGCGTACTGCTGAATTAAGAATTAAAACCCTCTTCTTTGTTCGCAAGTTTCTCCCCATAATTTGTCCTGTGCGCAAATTCAGGTATAAGAGGAGGAATGCTCACCTGAGTGTTGAGGTCGAGCGCGTGGGAGAGGAAAGGCCACGAGTGTCCCCCGACATGAAAGAGTTGCAGACACAGCGCAGGGGAGACGCGCTCTCCCCCTGGCCCTACGCACGCCACCGAGCGTGACACAGTCCCATGGCCACAAGTGCCACCCTGTGAACGAGGTGCTAACAGGTGAAACTAATGCCTCGCCCAGAAAGTTATTTCTGGGCTCAGTTGTTTATAACTGAACTTGTAGTGTTATAATTTCTCATGATCAAGTTTGCGTCAAACAGAGCTTACGAGTTCAGTATCAGTTGTACACAGTAATTAGTGTAGTATTTTGATTTGCTCATCGCAAAGTCTTGTTCTGAGAACTCACGGGAGAGTTCCTTAACCTAGTCATTCTTTACCGTCTAATGTCATAATAATAAAGCTCTTTATTTATTCAATTTTGAGCATTGAATATTGCATAAGCGAAGTTTATTTCAAGGGGAAAAGCTTTACATGTCTGGTGTTTTCACAGCTGCAAAACTTCTCCAAGCTGTGACAGTGAAGCTAAAGGATCAAATCAAAGGTACTTAATAGTTTTACAGCAGCCTTCGAATTATTATGGAATTAGAATGACCTTAACAGTTTTAATGCTACTGCATTCTCTTACTATGAACACAAACAGTTGGGAGTTTCGGACCTGTAGCGTGCAGCGGCCCCATGGCCCGCGCTCCCATGTGTAGCAGGGCACAGAGGGACATGGTCTGTGCTGGTGCAGTTGCGACGGACACACACGACCGCTCTCACTGGGGTTCACGGTGACGTAGCGGTGACGTGTCATGTTGCCCGCTGTCGTACGGGGTAATAGTGAGATCAGGCTTATTGTTTAAATGTTATATGCTAGTGTATGTTAACTTTTCAAAGAATCCAAACTTTGCCCAACTGATATATGTAATAGAAACTTGTATTTTTGAGTGAAGTTTCGATTAAGAATGCTCTCACTCATCGAAATGGATGGCGGCTCTGTACTTCTATCGTACGAATACTTTGAAAAAGTGGGAAAATCCCTATAATTTGCAGAGACCAAGCTTTCTAATCTAGTGTATAGTATTTTCTCCTCTATCAGGAGACGATAGAAACTCATATTTGGTGATGGTCGTTGCGGGCTAAGCAGAGACACTCTCCCTTGCTCAAGAGCACCAGTGCTACGAAGAATGGGTATTCTGGCGTCATAGTTTTCAGTAGTCTATGTGAACTAGAGGATAAAATGAGGTTTATTCGCGGTTTAATATTTTTAACGGTCTGATACCAATCATTTGTTAATTACGTCGATAATACTTGCAAAGTTTTTATTTTACTGGATGCTGGATACTAATCTCAACTGAAAATCAATCTCGTCAAGTGAACTTCAGGTCTACGTTAACACGGACAGTCAAGTAGACGGGCAGTCAAAAAGACGGGTAGCCAAGTAGACGAGCAGTCAAGAAGATGGGTAGTTAAGTAGACGGGCAGTCAAGTAGATGGGTAGTTAAGTCGACGGGCAGTCAAGTAGACGGGACTCAAGTACGGACTCACGCGTATCCCCACACGAGCAGAGAGAATCTTGCCATGAAGACCAGGAGGAAACCTCGCAGTCGATGGGGCAGTCGACGTAGCACCAGGTCTCTCGCGGTGTTGGTTTGCTCCCCTCACCACACCACCTAAAATGCAGTCAAATTAAAAAGCCAAAATTTCTAATCATTGTGAAGAGTACCCATAGCCTTACAAAGAATGTATGAGTAGATTAAACGTATTTAAAACGAGTGGAATAAATGTGTTTGTATTCTTCAGTATGAGGTTATGAACTACAGTATGCTTGTCAATTGCGTGTGATAAAGCTGCATCATCTGATATGAAAGTAACGTTACCAACTCGAGCAACCAATTACTACTTTGTTTTAAGTTATGTCTAAGCGACTTCCTGTTTCTGATCACTGCCTGTAAGAATATGAAACTGTTCCAAATGGAGTGTATAACCGAAGTGTTTCCCTCGTCTGATTCTTAAATTAATAAAAAATAAAGACTTCACGATATTGAAAGAATCTGCCAATAATTTGGCATCTGGATACTTTCTAAGATTTATTATGCTTATTGCATTGGCATTATGAATTGTGATATATGCATGAGAGGTGATTCTTAAGAGAAATTAATCAGGAATTATTTATCAAAGACTTTGCCTAACACATTGTGACTATTTTGAAACACAAGCATTGTCTTAGCGGAAAATATCCCCCAACTGAGTTATGGATATTCTGATAAGTTATTCTAAAGCTTTATGGAAAATAGGTATTCTAAATTCTAAGGAAGCTACATTCTGGGATAATTGTCCCTTCACTCTCAATCTTATCCGGGGAATAAAGAAGAAAGTAACAGAGTTTAATTGAACGAACTGAAAGAATGTAACAGAGTTTAATTGAACAAATTGAAAGAAAGTATCAGAGTTTAAATGAACGAACTGAAAGAAAGTAACAGAGTTTAATTGAACGAACCGAAAAAAAGTATCAGAGTTTAATTGAACAAATTGAAAGAAAGTATCAGAGTTTAATTGAACGAACCGAAAAAAAGTATCAGAGTTTAATTGAACAAATTGAAAGAAAGTAACAGAGTTTAAATGAACGAACTGAAAGGGTCCACTGACCTCTCATGGACCTTCATCCCGTCGGAACGGACGCAGGCGACAGGTCTGTTCATGACTCCCTCGCCACAGGATGACTGCCCCAGGGGCACGCATGACGTCCAGTTGCCCACCTGCGTGAGTTACTCATACTATTTCTGTCTCTGAAAACTATTGATTTCCAGGTGTAAAATTTGAAATTCTTTAAAACAAGAGCAAATCGTTACCGACTCAGAGCCTGAAATTCGCTGGTTTGGAATTCACAAGTTTATTAATTAGATAGATGGGAAAGAAGCTCTTAAGTGATCATGAGTAATGTGGATTTGACAGTTTACTCACTCAATTCGAAAAACGTTAAGACAAAATTTGACCTCCGAAATCGGTTATAAATCAAGGTTGTACAGCGTAGGTGTCTTTAACCTGAATGGGCTGTTCTTAGCAGAGTTCATTTTACAAAATACGGAATTTTAAAGATTAATATCCATACTCACGTCATTTATACATTTTATTAGTAAAACACCATCTACTGTTCATTCTAGAATGCGTTGCAAAAATAAATATTCTTCTATCGTTGTGTCAAATATTGCACAGTGGGATGAGGGTAAAATTAGTACTAAATTTGTGGACGTGTACGTACGAAAAACGTCAAACAAAGTAGGCCATTTTTTCTCCTCAAAAGAGTAGTTTGCTGAAAACTAGCGACATTGGGAACAAAAAATTATAGAAAGACGGGTAATTCGTTATTTTCAAATGTCGTATTGCTTAAAAACAAAGACATAGAAGCACCTGTCACGAGCACCACGAGCGTGAGACATAGACGCACCTGCCACGGGTACCACGAGACATAGACGCACCTGCCACGTGTACCGCGAGACATAGACGCACCTGCCACGTGTACCACGAGACATAGACGCACCTGCCACGTGTACCACGAGACATAGACGCACCTGCCACGTGTACCACCAGCACGAGACGCCTGCAAGACAGGGCTCGGTCTCGTGCAGCGGCGGGCAGCTGGCGCTAGCTGCTGCTACATCTGCTGCCTTCACAGGTTGTCTGAGGACGACACGTGATCTGTTCCTGGAGCTGTGCATCACGCAGCCCTGCACACGACACAGTCATAAAATACAAATCTTTGCATCATTGGCAAACTGTGCCACAGCTTTACTTGTTCGTAAAATTACAAGATGGTCGGGTTATTGATGTACCATAAAGCCAAAGTTACGAGATGGTTGGGTTATTGTTTTACCGTACAACCAACATTACACATGAGCTGGGTTTTGCTCTACTATATCACCAACATTACAAACTCAAAACCAATACTTGGGTATCATACAAATCCCTGCCATTCCCACCTGGTATCCCAAAACTACTGTATATTAAAAATGTTCTATGCTACTGAACCGTAACTGCTCCAAAGATTAAGAAAAACTACTCTCACGGGGCTGCAAAGCGTCCACGAAGACCAGGGCCCCACCACGCACTCCCCAGGAGGGGTAACGCGACAGGGCTGCGTGGTGGAAGGGCGTGGCAAACCCCGGCATTCCTCCTCGTCCACCTCCTCCTCCAGGCCGTCCTCGGTTACCCGAGTGCAACTGGCGACAAAAAATTTCCATACTCAAAGAATTCAAGAAAATCACAGCAACGCAAGTAGTATTTGCGATTAACTACTCGTACTTGAGCCTGGTGAGGACGACTTCGGCTCCTAATAAAGCATTATCATAGTCCTGCTGATTTAACACTAGTTTGAGGTCTGCAGATGATAGTGTGGGTCTATTGAAGGCAGTTATAAAATATCTTAGGTTTTTATAACAGTTTTACTTGGCATCTCGGCTACCAAAGAATGAATAATATGAGAATATAATGAAGGGCTGAGACGCTCGACAATCAAAAACTTGTATCAAATTCTGTTTGTTTGGGGTTACCTGTTCTTTATCAGTACAGATATGGAAGTGTGTTTTGTTGGAACTATTTTTTCGAAATGTGGATCTTTTCATCTGTACATTCATGTTTGTTTAAATTCGCCGGTGTATCAGGCACGAATGACCACACTTGAATCTTTGAATTTGGAGAATATTAGTTTTTGTCTTTTAGAATTCGCAGCACATTTTTACACGGATCTCATGCAACACTCATTTTGATGAAAATATTAAGTTATTTATGATTTGAACTAGAGAAAGTTAACGATAGAAGCCACTCATGACGAGTTATTTGATAATAGTGTTTTTTTGAGTATAACACATTATTTGCTCTAGTACAGTAAACAATTGATAAAATTTATAACAAAATGTGTTTTCCTTATCATGCAACTCATTTTTTTCGTTTCATTAACATCTGTTTAGATCAATTTTAAAGGAGTAAATTGACTTTTGTTCCCCTCAGAGACGTATACTGTCGTATATTGATCATATCAAGTAACAGAATGAGCATAACAGTACAGTTGTACTTCTGACCTGATGTGCTGAGTTTGAGTGCCTTCCCCTTCGACGGTGAGCACAGCCCCGTTGCTAGCCTCACACTCCCCCCAGCCTCCCGTCGTCCACCGTCCCTCACAGCTCCCCCAGCACACCCTCGTCTGGAGCACCTCAGGACACCGCCGCCCTCCCCACATGTCAGATGTGATGATCTGCAAGGGAGGCAACGCTGAAGGTCAAGAATAAATCAAGCTGTTGTAGACCGGTGCGTCAGAGACTTGACCTCACTTTCTTGTGCTAGTGCATACGGTACTTTACCTCAAGTCAAGTCAAAGGACACTGCACCTTAATTTTTTGGGCTAGCAGACAAGATAATGCACCATAATTTCTTGGACCAGTAGACAAGATACTGCACCTTAATTTCTTGGACCAGGAGACAGGATACTACACCTCAATATTTTAGACTCAATTTCGTGGAAATCAAAGTTAACATAGCATTCAAAAAGCAACCATTAGATGAAACCCGCACACCGTGTCACCAGATAATTTTAATGTACGGTAACATGAAACAAAAAGGAAAAAGTTTTAATTTACAGAAGTATCATATTGTAAAACAGGTGAAAGACCTCCAATCACTCGTCGGCCTTTATACAGCTCTTCTTATTTGCTTTTGTTAGGTTTTCTTTGCTTGAAAATCCATCTAACTGTGAAATAATTGTGCGCTCAGAATATACTTTGAGAATTACTTGCCAATGTTTAAAAATTTGCAATTATTTTTATATGTTAAATTTTCTTCGTATGCTCATAAAGACTTTCCTTTTCAGAAGTCAGTAGATTTCCTACTATTTCTGAAAGAAAGATGTATGACTTTTCAGCAGTGATTCAAGCATACATGCGTAAAGGCCTAACAAATTCATGTTACTTACAATCCGAAGAAAATTTCTCGTTTGTAGCTAGGCATCGGAGTCCTGTAGCGTCAAACTTTAGTATCGTCACATAAGTAACTGATTTCCAGTCCGATAACTTCTGCAAGACGTGTGTAATTTTCTCATACAGGCAAATAAATTAAATAAAACCCTTCATTGAACAAATTTTAGTGCGACATCAACCAAAATCGGTATAGAAGTAGTTTATTTTTTGTTAAACGGTAATTAGATGATGACAAAACAGTTGCATTTATGTAACCTCAGTATTGTGACGTGAATCCGGCACGCACTACAGACTGCCAGCAGTTTTGGGTAGACGCTAAAATAAAGTTGAAGCTAAAGTGTAAATTGAAACTGCTTACATAAGACAGAAGCCAACAGTCATCAATGTATCAACCGGGTCTCATACCGGCCTTGTCCTAGTCTGGAGACCAGGTCCACAGGAAGAATTGCAGGGGGTCCACGCTCCCCACGACCCTACGCGACAGTCCACAGAACATTCGACCATGCAAGGTTCCCACTCCCACCCGTCGTGGTCACAGGAACTGTCAGAGAAAAATTTGATACATACATGAAATTCTAATTTATTAACCAAATGAGTGACTAACAAACGTGTGATTACATTATGTTACGAAGTGAACGACGGTACAGTTGATACGCTAACTTTCGTCCTGTAATATAGTTATTTCAGTGGTAACGTTAGCTCTTCAGCTTGACCTTTTACATTTGAGATCAATTTAACAGCCTATGGAACATAATTGCGCAAACTTTAACTTGTATAATTTATAAAATTTTGCGTAAATGAAATGAATGAACCACAGTGAAATCCCACGGGCATTGTTATTTGAGTTTTTACTTTAATTTGGAATGTTTTGATGGATTTTTACGATGCACATTTCAAGAAATCTCAGTTAAAAATTTTTACAATTCTTGTAAGCCATTTTATGATAAATCAGTGGTTAAAAGCAATTAAACTTATGGAAAGATAGAAAAATCAGGGAAGCCAAAAGAATGACAAAATTGTGACAACAAAGATAAAGAAAAGGAAGGAAAGAAAATAAAGAAAAACATTTTATTCTACTGTCGTTAAGACACAAAATATTCAACTTTAAGTTTCAAAATGCTTTATCAATAAAATCCTTGAGTGATAGAAATACATTGGTTGATGATACCCAGAATGGAAGTTATGTTCTCACCATTCAAGTAAAACTTATAAATAAAAGGAAGCAAAAATTCTAAAAATACGTTTACTTCGATAAAAGTTCCATAAACTTAATATGACAGCTTGAGTTTACTACAGTAAGACCAATATTTTCTAATTAAATACACGAGGAATGATAAAGCTATAGGAAACGATTGCTAATTTGCTGGTCAATCGCTCAATGTGACGAGTGAAATAAATAAAAAATAAATTACAAATTTGAATAAACTAACACAGGTGAGGATGAACCTAGCAAGGCAAATGCTCGGGCAGGTACAGCACGTCATAAATGCATAAATTAAATAAAACAAGTGCAACATCAGCTATTTACCTAATAAGTTGAGCGAGTTCGTTCATTAAATATTAATGTCACACATGCTTCACTTGCTACACTGTTAGAATTTATTAGTCACAGGCATTCATAAGCTTGTAAAGTATTTTTCTATTAAAAATCTAAATATAAACAATACGAATCATTATTTCGTATATTGTGTAGATAGGAAGCACAATTTTAGAATTAAAAGACATGAAACTATAAAGAAGAGAATACAGCAGTTTCAACCTTCTTACTCCTAAAATACTATTATCAATCACAAACATTTGAAGCAACCCTGTAGTTAATTGAAATAGCGGCTGAGACAGACCAGACGAAGACACAGATAAAAAATTCTATAGAAAAATAAGAACAAGTGAGAGTAGTTGTTTTCTATTTTTTTCATTTCATATCCTACCATTGCAAATTTTTCGTTAATATATATATATATATATATATATATATATATATATATATATATATATATATATATATATATATATTCTTAAACTGTAGAAATTTTGGATTGCTACTTTTTTGGTTACTATCTATCTTTAGGCTGAGAGGCACCAGTTCCTAATTAATGATCAAAAGGGAGCTCTTTATGTTTAAGGATCAACTATCTACTGGTAGACAGGGGACACACTTATGGCTTTGTTAACATGAGATGGTCTCCAAGAGACCCAGTTCTCGATGAGAGTGGAAATAAATGAAGTGATTAAACAACGAAATGAAGTGATTTCAGGGGAAAGTGGGTTAATATGAAAATGTAACTGACGATTACTATTGTCTTAACTCTATGTAGGAAATGAGGCATGCAAAACAGTTGAAATTCTTCCCAGTTAAATTGCCGCGGCTTAGAACCAACTGTCCGGAAACATCGTTTCTGTTTGCACTGTGATTACATTCAAAAATCATCATGTCAAATGTATGATTAGGAGGAGCCCCCCCCAGTATTATAACGTGCTGATTCTACGTCTCTGATTATGGTACATATGCTTGACTGAAATGCCTGTACGTGAGTGAAGTGCATGTACGTGACTGAATTGGCTGACGTGATTGAGGTCTACGTATGTGATCGATGCCTTTACTTTAGACGGTATCGGTATGAAAATTGGGTAGCAGCCCAGAAATGCACCAAACGACTCGTTTCTAATGCCTTATTCTATTCTCTTTTAAATATTACAACGTACCTCGGGTGGACAACGACGTTGTCGCTGCTGTAGCACCGCAGGGCTCTGTAACGAGTCCCTACTCCGCACAACTGCTTCTCCTCAAGCTCTGCTGAGTTATCACCTTCGTCAGAGTTGTCATCGACATCGCTTTCATCAGATATGATTTCATTCATCATTTCTTCACGCATGCCCCTCTCCAATTCATCGTCTAATTCATCCTCTAGTTCATTCTCATATAGGGAATATGATGCTGAGGATATCTGACGAGATGCGTGTATGTAGTTCTTGAATTCTTCCAGATCTCCCATGAAGTTGATATTCTCCCCAAAAGAGAGAGGAATCGGTTCAGCTGAATCGTACCATTCGTTTTTGGTATTTTCATCATCTGTACCATCGTGAAAAGCACTGTCATCCGAAAGCATGATTTTGTTCTCTTTAGGAATGGTAGAACTGCTAGCGTACAAGCTGTTTTGTAAGAAGGTACTCCACGGAGATTTAGTGCCAGTTTTTCTCTCGTTGTGCGACTTGGGACCTCCGACGATGCATTGTGACCAGGAGGAGGCAGGGGCAGAGTGGAAAGCGACACAGGGGCAGGGCCGGCGCTCCAGTTGAGATGTGTTGCGGCAATCCTCGTCCCACTGACTTTTATCTGTTCAGATGTAAATAAAACGACAAGAAATAATTTTTCAACATTGTAAAATCAAGCATAAAATACTGTTTTAGTGTTTTGTGAACCAATTTAAAGTTCTCTTGATTGAAACCTCGAACCTAAGGTCTATTCGTCTATGATTTTTTCTCACTGACGTATCTGATGCGTTTTTACCGGGTTCATGCATTTTATGACGATCGATGAAAAGCTGAAATATGATCACATGCAATAAAATTTTATGTGCATTATTATCAATAAAAATACCATTAAGTAATTAAAATTCACGTAAACCTTTATCACTAGTTTTATTTAATGTAACCAAAATGTACTCCTCGAAAACTTATGTTGATGAAGATAAAAACTACTCTAATGTTAGAACGAGGTGAAAACGAATTGACTTCAGGGTACTTTTTGTGAATCATGCAATTTAATTTTATGGGATTAGATTTGTTTAAATTATGTTGTTTCTGAATGTGTTCTTTAAATTTTCTGATTTTCGTACCCCTCCTATAGTCACGCGAGGTCAGATGTCCAAGTTTCATTCCAGCCGTTTTGCTCATGCGCGGCCAAATCACACAATTGCAGTTTTTATTTACGTTGCACCTCATTGTTGTATTTATTGGAATCTCTTGGTTTTTGGTTGCACGTTATTGCTCATTTTTTCCTTGTTATTCAAAAGAACACAAGTTAATTATTATCGATGTAAATGCTAAGGTCTTGAAATTTCTCGTTGAGGCGCCAACTAGAAATGATAAAATTTATAGATTTAGAGATCTAACCTATGAGGCTGCGCCTTCTGACGCTGAAGGAGTGGCTGCAGGATAGGGGCGTCAGGGGGCAGGGACCCCAGTCTGACCACGCAGAGGTTATACAGGCAGAACTGCAGTTCACCAGACAAGGTTCGTAGCTGTCGGGCACGACTGTGTTCTGTAGCAGACAGGACGTTGGCTCCAGAACACGGCCTGCCTTGTCTGCGCACGTCACTTCTGAAGAAATAACGCACCAGAAAATCATCGTGCAATACCGTCTTCAATAAATGCGCGAATCGAGATCAGTAATTTCAAAACTATTGATCACATTCGAATCCGAAAATAATAACCAAAATTTGTTTTAATGGTTCAAATTTCTGTTATTTTCCGTAATATTTTATTCAATGCAGTTAGTTTGGGTGAGACTGGATATACTCAATAGAAGCTGATCCTTTTTATTGCTTCAAATTCGCGAGAAGATCAACACACAAGTTCAGAAAAATCTTAATGAAACGTGAAGACGATGTCTTGGCACAGACAGTCTCACACAAGAAAGAAAGCTTGTCCAACAATAAAAAGTATTATGACTTTTTATTGAAGTCAATTTCGACGTTCCCTTCTTGTCGCTCTGAATCGTTCGTGTAGCGACACAATACAGAACACAAAAATTAGTCGTTGCGTGATGTGCAGTTTTGTGTTGTAACATCAATACTATGCACGTCATTGCACTGATAGAATCTAATCTAATTGACTTTTGTATTGCCTGCAAATCATGATTGCATCCATGTGTTAAGTTATTAGTAAACATTGAGGTGTGTTCACGCTAAAATTTATGTCTTAGCACAAGAGGCCTGAAGGAAAATGATGAAATAAATAATATGCGTTACGATGTCATGCATTCTTAAATGCACCTATGAGTCCAACATTACACTAGAATATAGTGGCTTCTCACCTCTCACTCTGATGCCCGTACCACAGGAGTCTCCTGCGTTGAGCTGACAAGCACTCCATGGCCCAGGTCTCCAGCGAGGCTTAGGGCACGCTTGCGGGGCTACAGCACAAGCCCGTTCTTGGGACAGCCGGGGGCATGACCCGCCGACCCCAACGGGCTTCACCAGCACCTCACGGTAGCGCCTTTGCACCGAGGACACGGCACCTAAAGCAGGAAATTACTCGAAGGTTTTGAGAGAAGTTCTTTACATGATAGTTGATGCACGCAACGAAAGTTTCTGTGCTTTGAGTGCACGCCAAGTTGAGATCAGTAGATGTTCATAGTTTAATAGAAAGATATTCTGTTCTTGATTTTATAGTCTCAGTGTACATCAATAATTTCACGTCTTCTAGTTGTCAAAGCACAAGCGCCTTTTGAAACTCCCTTTCAACTTCAAGGTTATTTTATTGGCTTTCGACGAATGGACTTCGACATGAATAGTCTTAACAACCACTGGTATTTTATCATAAACATTTCGTATCAAAATCTTCAAGTCGTTTGAAACACCCACTACAAGTGCAAAATGAAATATAATACCACGTCGATATTTAAAATGAAGGCACCTCGTGCTCAAATCTTCCCTGCACCCTCTGATAATGCAACATATTTCTGTTCGGAGCTGTCGCAGCAACATTTGTGTTTTCAGCTCAATACTAAACACTCGCAGCCAAGTTTAAGCTTGTTTTTATGCCCCCATATAATGCATCAAATCAACATGAGCTCTATGACCGTGGCTTGCTAGCAGATGGTAATTTGAAAGTGTTTCTAAATTTAGTGCGCTTGACCGCTTTTCATTGCAAATAAAATACAGTTTTGACTATGGTTCCTTGACGTCTTGATTGAAAAAATGAACACCTAAGATTAAATGAATAAACACCTTAGTGATGAACCATAAGTGTTCAGGGTTCGTCAGTTTTTTCTTCTCTAGTGTGGTGTTCATCACAAGTTACAAACCTCAAGAATGTCACACCTCAGGAGCAGACAACGTAAAGTCTAACGAGTAACTCATGCACTCTCACTAGTTAGTGCGTGAATTTCTAACAGCATTACTCATATGATGAAGTTTTGCACTGAATTATTCACTAAATTGAATATATGAAGAAAAAAGATGGAAACTATTTTTTTGGGTTATGGTTGTACAATTCAATTTGAAACAGATATATGTAGATTTGTTTTAATTTAGGAACATCATTCTTCAACGCACTTGAAACAGTTTTGAAAAATATTTTTTAACACAATTTCATTCCCAATTTTATGGATAATTTATGAATTCAGAGGCCATTTATGATATCAATAAACAGTCCTCTGTTTACACGAGCCATGGCCATAAGAGGATGTTAACGTCTCCCCTGTCCCCCTCGTAAAATTTTGAATTTTAAAATGCGCATTCATTCGAGACCAAACATTTCTACGTTTGAGTGGATGCTACTGACAGACTTCTGCTAACACAAAAAAGGTTGCTGTTTTTCGTTTGTTTATGTAAAACCAAACAGTCACAGTTATCGTAACGCCTTGCCACGCTGAATTAAAATTTCAAACACCAATCCATCTCGAGCATAAGAAGAGCGCTGCGCTGTCAGGTCACATATTCCCTAAATCAATAAACCATTTGAGTTCTTTGAACAAATAAAATATCAGCGCTTTAAATATAATTAAATTTCTTGCAAATACAGACCTGCCGTTCAGTAAAATTGCATTCAAAAGCTTGAGACTAATAATAATATGAATGCGTATACGTATTTTCAATCCAAATTAGATTTGTATTGGAGCTTGAGTACCGTTGGAGCAAGGTTGGTGAGCTCTGCATGCACTCCAATCACTCCATGGAGACACGGAGCAGGCTGTGCCACAGGGCACCTCACACGTCCGCTCCTGCCGCGGCTGCTGCAGCCCACGGCACCTGGGCACCATGTCACTTCCACTTATTTGCATTGAGGATCAGTTAATAAAAAAGAGTTCAGGCGTTTACCGGGTACGGAGAGGTGAAGTTCTTAAGCGAAATAACTGAAAATATTGCTAAAGAAATTATGATTTCACATAATCAAAGGAATAAAAAAGGAAATGGAACTTTGCTAATTTTCGGAGGAATACAAAGCTAAAGAGAATGGAAGAGCCTGGAAATAAAGGAAAATGAGTGATCTTCTTTAGAGATGGAATACGCGAGAAGAAACGCAACATTAATGTTTAAGTGTCGCGATAAGAGAAGCTTTCGGAGGTAGATCTTTCGTTTTGCTTGCCCCGTTCAGCAGAAAAGAAATTTGTATGTCATATGAACAAGATATATTTTTTCTTTTCAGCTCATCATTATTAAAAGTATTGCAAATAAAGGAAAATACAGTCTAAGAGCTTTCCCTGATGTTGACTTGAAGAACGAGAAGCTTTGGTTAAGTTAAAATTACTGCATATATCATTCGATGACCTGATTAGTCAGTAACGGGTAAATTCGAACGTTACCGGCTCTCACTCATGCACGTTAATGTTTGTGGATTCAAAACGTTCATAATGATTTTAACTCCTGTTTTTTTACATAAAACAGTACTGAACATCTTTTCGTGTAAGAGTTCAAATATTAACTTGAATTAGCTGACTACCTCTCAAGTGAGTGGCTCTTGTCATCGAACCCAAGACATTTGAGTTCTCTGGTTTGTGTGCCTGGTCCACACTTGGCGCCTCCATCTGGAGTACAGCTGCTCCAGGGGCCGGGGCTCCAGGCAGCTCCTCCACAAGGCTCCAGCCGACACGTGCTCACCTCCGTCAGAGCGTCGGGGTCAGGGCATGGGTGCCCTCCTGCAGTAGCAAAACAAGTCTTGCAGGCATGTTCTTCCGGTCTTTAGTTCTGAGGAATTACTAGTAAGGACACACGTAATTAATTAGTAAGCAACGGTTGTTTGGAGTGGCACAGGGAGAAGCTTGCATGGTTTTATGTGTTTGCCAAGAATCTCATTTCTTAGTGAGTAGTGCTTCTTGAAACTAAAGTTTCAAACATTAAGTCCTAACGTGTCTAACTCGATTAGAATAAGTAGAAAGAACCAGATCGTATTTTGTGTGCCATGTATATTCATATACGCCATGTGGTTTTTTCGAAAGCCTCACACAATAATTTATGAAACATTCGAATTTTCTTATAACAAAATGAATTTATGAGCGAGTTCTAAATCTCAATTTTTCTAAAAGTATGTCAGGAACATGTTAATAAATCAAAAAAAAACAACTGTTAGCTCAATGGGACGCCAAAATGAACATTACCAGTTGTTTGAATGGTAGCATAAGACCCTCAGGTCAGTTAGCAGTTACTTGTATGTTGATATAAGACCTTCAGGTCAGTTGGCAGTTACTTGTATGTTGATATAAGACCCTCAGGTCAGTTGGCAGTTACTTGTATGTTGATATAAGACCTTCAGGTAAGCAAGAGCTCTGCATGCTAGCACACGGGTTAGCACAGTCATGTAAACCCTGAGCAGCGGCCTTTTAGCTCGTTATTTTCTTCAACAGAAACCTCTTAATTTGCGCAATTCAGTCCCTCATAACACGACTGTGAACTCAACACTAAATAATATAATCAGAAGGGCCGTCATGTTACAGAAAAACTTTAGCTTATGCTACAATACATCAGAGTTTCGAGCTCAAGCTCTACACCTTACTTCAAACTCTATTTAAAATTGTAAGCCTACTTTTATGCTTTAAACTTAGATAAACTTAAATGTAATCTGAAAATGTAGCGCCAAGTACCTACCAATTACAGAGCTCTTTTTCAAGGTACCCCGACAATAATTTCACTTGTGTCGTTTACAGAACAAAAATGGGAAATTAATTTTAAAATTACTCGCCTGATGAGGCTAATTTGAAAACTGTCCGCCACACTTATTCATAAAAGTTATAGTAATGGAATAAGGATGACGTATATATTTAGGACCCAGTGAAAGTATATAATAATTAGTCAGGAGTTGGTAATTAGAACTCTGAGTATGCAAATCCCTCTTAAGTGCACTCCAATACGAGCAGTGTTTACTCGAAAGCTCAACGTTCTATGATATTTAGACAGTCCTCGTCTCTGACAAATTCTTTCAACAGAATGAATAGAAGATGTCGGATTTTGTGTGTTTATTACTGACTTGTTCTTGGCTCGGTAATTTCCAGGAGTTTTACAAACTAAATTCTTCAACAGCTGTCCAACATATGTTCATGATGGTTTGTGTGCGGAAAGGCTACAGAAAAGCGCAGCTGACGGTTGTCATGTTTACGAGGAGGGGCTTGAAGAAACAAAAGCGATCTTGAAGACGCTTAGGTTGAATAAAGTTCGCAACATCGCCCAGATATAAACGTCATTCGTTGAATAAAGTACCCGTATGTATCTTATTTTGAAATAATTTCTTATTTTTATTCTACTCTATGAAAAGTAATCAAAAACTCCTACAATAAAGTGAAGCATTGAATTGATGAGTCTTAGTAAATTTGTAGATTAAAATTTACTTTCACCAGCACTAGTAGTTTGTGTCCAACACAGTCAGTGAACAGGGGAGTTATGGCTTCAATGTAATTGTAAAACTTAGTCAGGTCTTGTCCTGGTTGTTGAAATTGACTGTGCATTTGAATGTATTCTCCAGAAGGGAAAACGAACTTGGCTTCCGGACGTATTCATCCATTTGTTAAAAACTCTGATATATATTTTGAATATGTTATTATATATTTCAAACTATTATAGTTATTATAATTTTGTCAACTATTATTCTGAGATTATAAAATTCTTCGTAACCTGGATAAACACTTCACGATGAGAAATTATCTGTGTTGTAGAGTAAGCTTTTCGTAGTTGAATCGAGAAATATATCTACAACGGTAGTTCCATGCGCCCCTCCATGAAGAAGTGTTAGAACGTTGTCATCAACATATATGCAGGAATACCAAATAAATTTGCTCATTAAAATGTCTACGGCCAAATAGGACACTGTGGGTAAAAGCAGCATGTGAATATTAAATTGAGTAAACGAAATGTGTCATAGGTACATTTTCAAAATTATTAGAACTCAGTATAGTTGAGACACCGAGAATGAAACTTTCGACGCGTTCCTCAAGCCTTGGGAATGAGAGAATTTATCAAAAATTATTTCTAAAATCAACATAATTAGGAGTAGACAACGCTACCTGGTCCAGGCTGAGCGAGAATTGTGGTGTTGCGACGGGTGTAGCCGACCTGGCGCTCGCTGGAGCAGGAACGGGAACAGGCTGACCAGGAGGACCAAGGGGCAAGCACGCAATCATAGGGACACGGCACGTGGCAAGGCTTAAGCATTGACACGTGGCCCAGTTCCCCCTCACACTCCTCTGCTGGGCTCGGTCGCTGTAAGTCACGTGAGTAGCAAGACCAATGATCAATATTCACAAATATTGTGAAAGTAGGAACTGAGCGTAACAAACAATGGGAAAACAGACACTTGACTAATCAAATTCCCACAGCAATAGAATTCAATTTGATAAAATGAAAAGAGATTGGAGGTCGATCAGTGTCAAATTTACCGAATGTTTGAACAGTTGATGAATATCATATAAGCGAAGGATGTGTGCACTGTCTCAGGCACTTTGAAGAGTAACAATAAATATGCTTGCACTGCATCAGCGACTTCAGTCAGTTACAACAGGCAAGTGTGCGCTTGCATAAGCCACTTCAGCCAGTTACAACAGGCAAGTGTGCGCTTGCATAAGCCACTTCAGCCAGTTACAACAGGCAAGTGTGCGCTTGCATAAGCCACTTCAGCCAGTTACAACAGGCAAGTGTGCGCTTGCATAAGCCACTTCAGCCAGTTACAACAGGCATGTGTGCACTTGCATAAGCCACTTCAGTCAGTTACAGCAGGCAAGTGTACGTTTGCATAAGCCACTTCAGTCAGTTACAACAGGCAAGTGTACGCTTTCATAAGCCAATTTAGTCAGTCATGAACCTCTGGCATATCTGGGATGTGGAAGTTGTAGAGCGACGCAAAGCCTGCTTGTGAGAGCATAACTTCTACGAGATTCGATTAGGATTGAGAAGCCCCGCACTTGTTGAGTCGGCGGCTTGATGCGCAGTGAGGGTCAGACAAAGCTCCTAACAAACCCTTCGCCGACTTTGTTCTATGTATAATTGAACTTGCCCCATGTGGCGAATATGTAACGAACCTCTTTCAAATACCAATCACAGGAAGAATATAAAAAATGAGATGTGTGAACATTTAAAAATGGGGGAGAAAACATTAATCTTTAATGCTTAACTTACATTTTGCGTACGAGGACAAAATATCATTCAGGTATTTCCGTTTTTGTTTAAACATAAAAGTGCTCTTTTAATGGGGCTGCTCATTAATTTTCTCAATATCTCGCGTGTCCTGTCGTCGATTTGTTCAATAATAATTTGCTTTAATTGCAACAAAGTTTCAGTGAATTAAAACAATTCCCGTCAAATATTTCTGTAGGAACATATGAAGAGAATCCATACTAGGATATCGTAGCGGTCGTGGAACGTCATCATAACGGAAATTAAAGAGCGTCAAAAAATTGTACATCGATTTTTTCCGGCTGAATTCGTTCCTACAAATTGAGCTGTCAATTTTTTATGCAATTCGGGTTAGGAGTTTCTTCAATAAATGTGTTTTTGTAATTTCTTTGCACCGTTATAACAATTCTGTTATGTTATATAAAAGGGTTCACATTTTTTCTCTTTTCTCCGTTGAGTAACGTTCCATTCATTAAATTAAATTTTTCGAATTGTGAATGTATAAATGCATTAGTCCTATTGGCACCAATCAACAGGAGACAAGCATGTGACTCAATATAGTTAAAAGTAGTGACACTGCAATAGTGAAGTAGTGAATTTGAATAACATAAACTATCTATGGAAATCTACCGTAAAACAATAAGTAAATTACGTTCTTTTTTATGCAGAAAAATGTAATCTTGAAATTTAAAGAAATTATTGTCCACGGAAAATATGAAACCGTTTGGTTTTAAAATGTCAATACTACTCGTAAAGTCGGCCAGTGAGAATTATGGTATCTTAGTAACTTTGTACTTAGTTGAAAGCGGTTTCAAATGACATGAAACGCTAAGTTACTGAGTTAAATAAAGAACATGTTAATGAGACTGAACGGAAACAGAAGAAAATGAAATAAAGATTTCGGAAATTACAAAATTCTTGCCATTAAAAATGTTACAGCCATTTAAATGTGGAGCTCTACGGTAATTATTTAATAGCTTGAGTGTTTTGGGGGAAATGTCGAGTATCATAATGAGTTAAGAGTTGCTTTTAAGATTTGATAACGAGACAATTATTTTTAAATTAGTGTATCACGAGTATGATAGTACAACAAACTATGTAATACAAGAGGTGTGACATGGTGAAACATTATGCAGTCCTTACAAATAGAGAGATTCAAAATCTAGAGCCTCAGCCATTAGCTTCAGTCAAAAGGGTAGCGGAATTATTTATTTACTTTAGTATTAGGCTTTCTATCTGGTAAAAATATGGATTAAGTCATTTACAATTAATAAGTTCTTGTGTGGACAAATATGGCTAAAACTGTCGTAATCGACAACAAAGCAATGTTCAATATTTAAAACCTGCGATCCTGTGATGGGGAGCTCCTTGTGCATGTAGTAATCTTATTAAAATAAGGCTTCTCGTAAGTACGTTAAGAGATTACGGTGAACAAGCTATAAAATATTGCTTGGAACTCAATATGAAACCCACGAATGAAGGAAGACTAAGACATTAATTTGCGTTGCGTCGATTACGACGCAGAAGTACGGAGCCATAAATCTTACTCTCATTTCAGGTTGTCAGTTCAGATTGTCAGTTCAGGTTGTCACTTCTGATTGTCCGTTCAAGTTGTCAGTTCTGGTTGCCAGTTTTCAAGTTACAATCGTACGTTTACTTCTCTTCTAGCTTGTGAAAGGGAAACTTTAACGCCCTTCGAACAGGTTCCCACTGCAGTTACTCATCGTATAACACCAAAACAAGACTTGCAACAAGCAGCATGCCCAACTGCACACACCAAACAAGTGTTAGCTAGGCGCTACATTGAAAATCCGACTCTAATGTTCAGAACACTCACCGGAGTCTGCAAGGTAGTGACAAGCATCGAGTCTGCCGCTAGTCTGCACTCACCCCATATGCATCAAGACACGACACATTGCGAGCCATGTGCCCAGGTCCGCAGCTGTGAGCTGGGGAATCAAGGGTGCACGACTGCCAGTCACTGATGACCCACTGGTGGCACTGCGCTCCGTGGCACTCGCTTTGTTCCTCCACGGCCCCACACTCGCGTCCACCAGAACTTGGACTAACCAGCATCTCTCGCCGACGTCGGCGGAAACCTTTCCATCATACTGAATGTTATTGTGTTTACTGATATTGACTATTGCTAGTTCAAGAAATTTTGGATGACTGGTAATTCATAGCTGTGATAATAAATTTCATTGTAAGTAATGTATCCAGCAAGCCATACATATTATGACGGGCTGAAAAAACTTTGTGATGTGAAAGTTGAAGCCTGTTCGACACCATTTATTATTTCCTCACTAGATAATTTGGAACATGTTTGCAGCTTTCAACGGTCATTGTTTTAGGAAGTTGAAAACACGGCACAAGACAGATTCAAAGCACACTATCACCCCGTGAGTTTTATTTGCCATGTTCGTTAGCCTAAGCAGTGCTGCAAGAATTTCTACTGCCGGCAAAGTCTGAAAAAACATTCGTTTCTAAGAAAGTACCTACAGTGAGTACAAGCAATATTTATCAAGGTCAAAACTTTTAGTTACTGTACATATACTGCATAATTCCAAAACAAATAAAGAATGAACATCTTGTTTATTTTAGCGCGACAAATTTAAACCTAATATCGGATTGCAAAATAATTAAAACATGATTATTCAGCATGGCGCAGGTGACAAGTGCAATAGTTTGCAAGTAGTGATGGGATTAGAAGTGACAACAGCTTTTAACTCTTTAGGAACAATGTTTTTCGAATGACCTACTTTTGACTCGCTTCTTGAGTAGGCTCACTATTTCGAAAACTGGAGAACCACCTACTGCGAGGAGTTCTAATTGCAGCATTGTCCTCCAAAAACGTTTTGAACGAATTATGTGCTAAGTATTTGCATTGCAACTTTAATGAAACTTATAGAGTGAGGCAAGTCTAACACGACCTGTAAGTGGGACTCACCTAGGGTGAGTAAAGCTATAAAAAACCTATTATTATATTATTATTACACATCATATATCTGTTATTATATTATTATTAAACATTATATGACTATTATTTTATATTATCTTGACCAACTACTAAAACAAGTTATGTAAACAACAATTTTACAATATGAAAGAAAAAAGGTGAAATAACTCACTGTATCATTTATACACGATGACAACTTCGCTGAACACAGTATGCAATTTTTTTGGAAAATTCAGAAATTACTTTCCTTCCAGCCTGATGCTCTTAACACTCCAGTTTTAAAAATATAAAAGACTCAGACGCCAACCGCTCGTCCAAGTTGTCTTTCATCACCCCTTGATTGAGAATCACATTGCGCAACGTTATACATCAATGTAATTTTAGCCTTTATTGCAAGAAGCTGCACTCGACCTGCACTCACAACACTGTCCAAGACATGAGATGTGCGTCATGCGCTACAGGTGCCACAAGAGCTAACCTGGGGCAGCCGGCAGTGGCATCAGAGAGCAGTCGACGGGTGTGCAAATCCCCCATGCCGACCACGGCCCCAACTGGCAGTCCCGTTCGCAGCCAATCTCGCACCTGAGAGAAAAAAACATATTTCACGGCAAACGTATCAATTGGCTTACTCAGTTCTCTGTTCTAAGGAAGAATAGGAAAAATTGAACAGATCTTCGAAAAGACTTTAACCTGCAATCTTTCACTCAAGATGTCTGCAGCAAATTTTCAATGCGCGGTTACATTTGAGCCAGTTTGAATTTAAGGCACGCTAGTCATCTATCACTTCTCGATCGGTGAATATGTATGCATCCTTAGTATTCTGTTGATTGATATTCACAGAAAATTTTTACTCTGAGTTTTCATCTATTGTACTTATAATCTTTTCACTCATAAAATGGAAACAAAAAGTAAAATGAAAAATGGATAACTCTTTTACTACTCAGCACTCTGATCAACTAGAAATGCTTCGCTTTCAAGCTTGATGATTAAAAGTCCATGCTAGATTTTCCCAACAGACTAGTGGCTCCGCAGTCACCGCCACCAAATATGTTCGTTTTGTAAATTAACCTCAGAACTATTTACATAAGTTTATGATCGATCAGTCAAGCGCAAAATTTACTGACGAGCTAAAAATTATTACAATTATTCATTGTTTAGTGCTTCTTGATATCCTATCCAAGTTGATCGTGATTATAACTGACAAAATTTGCCCCAGCAAAATTGATGCATGAGCATCACTGAGGTAATTATAAACGAACCAATTTCATTCTGATTCCGTCAATTTAGTTTCTGTTTTATTGAAGCTCGTCCTACCAAACTGTAGGCCCGCCTTAGTCGTATGAAGTCATATTCAGAAATATTGACCGTGTTCTTTTGCGTTCACGAGTCTCCTTAATTCTAAGAGATATAGTGTGAAGCATTAAAATGTGAATATTTTATCACTCATGAGTTCCATGTAAAAGGGAGTTCAAGCAAACGTATTTTTTAATATCAAAGGATTACTATTGTTTTACTGATAAAAGAATGCACTGAGATTAAACGATGAACAAAAAAAAATTATTATATCAAAACAACTATTAAAGAGATAGAAGTACGACAGTTCCGGAACACCCTGGGCAAGAACTTGATTCCACATCTTTTCTACAACACCCACTTGCACTAGAATACCTTTTGTTGGAATGTTTGTTACTAAGCACCTTGGATTCTCGTAAGATGATGTAGCAGATTTTTATAAACTGCTCATATATCTATTGCATCTGTAATTCAAATAATTAAAGGAATTTTTAGTCGAATCTTTTGAATCATAAATACTACATTTTTGAAAATCTTTAATTTATAAGTAGTTACAACTACATACTGCGCCTTTCGTTGGAGTGACTGACTTCCGAAATTTTCTGCAAAGTATGTATATCTCATGTGAATCGGACCTCGAGCTCCTTCGTGTCAAAGAGCCTCCCGTAAAAGCAGCAGAAGGATCCATTAGAGGACCACCCCTCAAACATGGGCCCACACATACACCTTGGCCCCTCATGAAGGTCAATGAGGCTGCATCGGAGGGCCTCGAATCATTACACGAAGAATGCGTTCGCTGAGCAGCTGTGATCTCCAGCGCTCATAAAATTGAGATTGGGAAATTTTTAAATTGCGCCAGCCAAATGTTCAATTAAGAAACTTACGCGTACTTTATTGGAGTCTGTCAGGTAAACTGCCCTGACAGTTAATTTAACGCACTCTCCTATTATCAAAAAAGTCATACCGTCATGCATGTAGCAGCTGTGCAATGTATAAAAAGTACAGTGTAGCAGGAGTGCAGTGTAGCAGGAGTGCAGTGTAGTAGAGGTACAGTGTAGCAGTTGTGCAGTGTAGCAGGAGTACACTGTAGAAGGGGTGCAGTGTACCAG
>VCRD01006093.1:0-25489 GCA_006783055.1 Trinorchestia longiramus
AGCGCAGTGAGAGCGCAGACAAGAGACGCATTTGTATAGTGAGCATCAAAATAGAAGCGAGACGGTACGCTTCGTTAGCTGCACCAAGGCTTAAGGCTAAAGCATTTCGGAATGAAAGGGGAATTGACAATTCGAGTTCCTGAATGGGAATGAAAATGTGTCTATAAACGTGGTCTGTAGTCGATCATTGATTCGAAATAAAATCACCTCTCGTGCTTTTTGGATATCTTAGTTTTGAAGCATTTTTTGAATTGGTCACCGAGGGAAATCCCAAAGGGTAACAGGACACGGCAGATCATTTATCGACTAACAGGAAGACCAGTTTTTTATCTAAATTGCAACCATGACAGAGTTCTATCAAAATTGCAGTGGTATCAGGGTTTTGTCATGTTTGCAGTGATATCAAAGTTTCATCATAATTGCAGTAATATCAGAGTTTTAAAATAGTTGCAGTGATATCAGAGTTCAGCGATAGTTGCAGCCTAGTTTGTTGTGTTTTCAATCATTAGAAAAATAGTATAACATCGATGAGCTATGATAAAGCTTGCAATATTCCCGAATCAGCTGTTTTGAGATCCAAAAACTGCCCAAAGGAAGACAAAAACATATTAAAGTAACCCAGAAGTTATAGTCAGAACCGTAAAAAAATTATATGATCATGAGAGGGCTGAAGCTTCACACTTACTTCTTGATTAGTTCAATACAATTAAGAGCCAACTGTAAAAAAACTGACCACACTTTATATCATAGTTATCTCATCAGCAGCTGTGACAATTTTTGGATTGTCGGACGAAAACAGCTAAATTAGTAATTCCGGAGTAGTCAGGCCTGATTTCAGTTTATCTTGAAGCAAATTTTTAGAACTTATTTGGAAATTCCTCACTTTCATATAATTCTACTTCTACTTTATTATGACTTGAAAAATCAAGAGGTGTGTTAGCCACTCTCTACTCTTCCACGCTTTTGAAAGCTAAATGATTGCCCTCGCCAAACCTTAATTTATAGAGAGGTCTAAAAACAGTGATATCAAAGGGTTATTATAATCTAAAGTTGTTTCACCCGAGTTCCAAGCTTGATTGAAAAATCCAAAAATGCAAATTCAAAATTTTGTTTATCAAAAACGATCGGTGTAGTCGAACTTGAAATAGGATCCTAATTATGTAACTACCATGTTACCATCAAGTTCAAAGGTTGCACAGTAAAAAATATTAGCATTCTTATTTTCATAGGATCTGATTAGTTCGGTGTCAGTAGCAAAAGAACTCGGACTAAATAGTCCACGGTAGACAGCTTAATTTCTGGATGTTTTCTGGTCTGTGCTTTCATACAGATCTCTTTTTAGCGTACATATGAACGGTACTGGTCAGAATTTACAAGTGATTATTGCTGTGACAGACCCCACAGTAAATAACTAATAACAGCTTAAGATCTACCAGGACTCACTTTGATTGAAGTTACAGGTCTTGAGTTACCTTGTTCGGCCTCAGGGCATTACTTTGCTTGGACATTTTCCAGAGTAGAAGCTAGTGTCTCTATACGAATGACTTGAAGAGCTTACCCCTGATCCCTTTGTCTTAAGTTTCATCGACGGCTCGTGGGGAACAAATAAATTTCTTTCAGAGTTGTGTATTTTTTACGCTTTCTCAAGTTAAGTCTTTTTTGCTTTGTATAAATGAACGTGACACTTTAGAAGAAAATAACCGATTTCATCGCATTGTAATTGGCAATATAAACTTAATATAAACTATATCGTAGAGCTAGTGTGTACACATAAAAACTATGAGAAGATTTAAATTGGGATGTACTACCATGTGCGCTTTTTATCTATGGATCTGATAAAGTGCATACTACAATGTCGTCTGACAACTTTTATGTGAATATAAGAACCAGTAATGAAAATGTATTCAACATCTCATTTCACTGCAACGGACTCTATCGATTTTAGTAACAAAATGTATTTATTTGGAAAGCTGATAGTTTGATCTCAAGTATACGACGACTGGAATATCACTGGTAATGGAGGAAGGCTGTTTTGCAAGGTCCACTGGCTCTCCCATTATGGGGTTTGGGGCACATTAGCGGCATTGCAGCTGTCTATACCTGCGTCGTAAAGTTAAATCTTCCCTAACATACGCTTCCAATTTAGAGTTTCTGCTAAAGGCCTCATTGAATGCAGCCTAATGCACCTTGACAGCGCTTTACCTCCAGCTTGTTCGACTCCCTCGGAGATCGCAAACTTGAGGAACAGTTCTGTCCAATAGATGTAATTCGATGTCTTGGTAGGATTGAGCAACTCTGCCAGATCTGCTTTCAGAAATGGTCTCAAAGACTAGCCCTCGCGCTTACGAAGGCTTGAAAATACTCTAAGGAGAACCTAAATTGCATGTCGATAATTTTATAATACTTTATCATATTATTCAGCCTCATCTTCGGTCTTTATAAATTGCATCATCATACCCTCCAGGCTTTGAAAACCTTTATTGAAGCGACTTTTATCTTATTTTTCAATTTTCAAGTGTTCAGATTCAATTACTGTTCGTTTAGCGAGATTATTCTATTCCTTACGTTTGGAAGCCTTAAATTCTTTCAAATAACATTTATTTGATTGGTAGGTGGATCCAGCCAAAATAATTGTACTGAAGCTCAGTGGTCTTACAAAATTCACATTTGTACCATCAATTACAAAATATTCAACAAATATCTTGGAAAACGTTCGAGTTCAAGACAATACCCACTCGGGATTTATTGTTTTTATCAACTTCCTTTCCCAGCACGTTTTGAATTCATTATTGGGCAGTAGCATATCCTCTGTCTTCTGTTAACAGTGATTTAGCTTCAGGTCTGATGGGTAAAATTAAAGTCTCTAAAATTTTCTCTTATTTTCGTTTTTATTGTTCCGACAGCATAATTGAAAATAGGGTTTGTACCCTGAACTGGCTAGGTCGTACAGAAATGTAGATTACATTTTTTGCCATGCTCTTTCAGTTACTTTTAATGTAAAACAGTGGACGTTTTTAAATTTATTTGCATTACCATACAAAATGAAGAGTAAAACTTGAACGAAGAATCTAAAGACATTCTTCAACGACAACTCAAGAACCATTGATTGAATATCATTCGAAGTAACAATTTAGAATCGGGTTCCTATTTTTCCTGAACTAACTTTATGTAAGATGACAAACTCCAAAACTTACGCATACGGTGTACATGGTATACAAGGCCACTCTTTTAAACAATTCAATCTATTTCATTGTCAGGGCATTCAGAAGACGACAGTGGCTCATCAGGTTTTTATTGCGTTGTAATTCTACAATAAACGCATAAAATAAAACAATTTTTGAATTTATAGTGACTTGCCATTCGTTGATTTAAAGATAGAAAATAAATATAGATCCACTGCCTAAAGATAGGTTGAATGTTCTTCTAACATATATGAAAAGAAAGTATCATAATATTCACAACAATTGTTCTTTATCTTATGGGTAAACGACAATATTTAAAGAAGTAGAGGTTTCTCAGTTCCCTCGTTTTCGAAATTTTGCAGTTGATTGTTTAAAAACATTAGGCCTCGAAGTGTTTCCCAATCTCGTAGAAAAAATTATTTGCGTAACTGAGCAATTTAGAATCCCTGTACGAGCTCGAATTGGCCAGCATACATTATCGCTCCTCAACAGGATACCAAAAGGCAGAAAAATTATATGTTAGGTGGACAAATGGAATCGATTTGAAACATTAGCCTTCTCTTCGGGAAGTTGCAGTTGAAAACATTTATTCAAGTATTCTAAAGACAAGAACGATTTCCACACTCCACTGTGAAAACTCTTCTTCTCCGTCACCGCCAGCAAACTAACTCGTGCCGGGGCAAAATTTTTCCGCTGCTTTGTTTGAACAAGGAAAAGGCTATGAATTTTATTCTCAGTTTCCTCCATTAGGAAACAATACATAAAGGACTGTGCTCATAACCAGAACTCTGAGAAGTGCTGGAGCCAAAAATAAATTACGATGAACGTTCTCAGTTGAAATGACCGTGGGACTAGCGAGGTTTATGTAGAACTAATTAACTATGGAAGGTAAACTTTTACATTTATTATGATTCCTAACTTCAAAAGCCAAAACACAGAATTTATTTGTGTTGCAATAATTCATTTCCAAATGTCAAATGTGTTACAAAAGATTGGAACATTATTTTGAGATCATGCACCAATTTTAAACATATTTTATGTATAAAAGTTGCACGATATTATGTTTCAAATGAATCATGAGCTATGCTCTGCAAAAGCAATGTTTGTGACATAGCGAAGAATGACTGTCACGATGTAGAAAGAATTCTTTGAAGACGCACTTGAAAGATCAGTTCTCTCGTTGATGAAAAACGCTTTCCAATTTTAGGGCAGTGAGCAAACAGTGTTGGTGGAGAGCGATGGGATATGAACCCCCGTGTTAGAACATACGAAACTGTAAACACTTAACACTGCATTTTGTTAATAAAAGAGTACATTTATGGTTGTCGAATTTTAATAGGTTCACGTTTTGTAGTACAAGTCATTTAAATTTCGTAGCAGAACGGCAAAGAATTTTTATCGAAATCCTTACCTACAAGCGCTGAACTGGCAAAAATATACCATTAGATCTCAGTGCAGCTTCGTCGTTGAAAAGTAGCTAGTTCAAACATCATCATAGGCTTAAGACAATTTGAGCTTAAGTATTACATATTGCGATTTCAAATAGTGTGCTGTATATCTTATCTACATTTTTCTTTGAATTTGAAACGCATTTTCACGTTCTACTGGCACCCTGCGTACCTGAGCAGTTTTTACGGTAAAATTCTCCATCTGGCAACACCAGTTGAAGTAATTAGTGTGAGACGTGAAAAATTCTTATAAACTGATCTTACTTGTCTTATGTGAGACTTTTAAGCTATAGTAGCGAACTACTTTTTTTCCTTAAGTGAAACCAAATATCAGTGTCAACTATCTGGAGCCTCTCACAGTTGATGTATTTTGCCCGCATTCAGTTCAAGAAATTTACAAAAATTAAGCAGAAAAAGTGGTTCGTTTGTTTTAATGTTCTATTTTGTCATGACAATTTCTGCCCTCGGCCGATAAACTTTATCGACTAAGGATCATGAAATGATTAATTGACACTGTTATATTACAACAAATATCATACGAACATAATTATTATCTGAAACATTTATGCTACTTTAATAAGAAAAGAAGTTTAACACATTGACCGAAATTCCCAAATTATTTTGTATGTATAACAAAGGTCCCGTGTACCATATATGGCGCACGATGCGGTTAAAGAGTTAATGATGAAGTTGTAGATTTGCTTGCAACTTTTAAAAAATTAAAAGACTTATTTTGGCAGCTAAAAGTAAAAATGAATTTTAGAAGACTTAGGACATGGTTAGTTAAAAAAACGAATCTTTCACCAAGAAGGAATTGCGTGAACCAGAAAATTGTATTTCATTTGACTAATCATTAGTAACAGAATAATTTGACGCCGTAAAACAACTGCTGCACAAAACTCAAATCACGGATGTTAGAAATAAAACAATTTTAAAACCTAACTGAAATTTAATCCGGATTATCGTGATTGTACACAACCTTCCTTTCATTCTAAATACACAAACTGAGTACTCATTTTGGCAGATCAAATCTCGATGGAGAGGCCCATGTTATTCTGAATATTCATACCATGTTACACCATACATCAAACAATGTTCGTTTGTTGCTGTATATGGCCTAGGACGCCTAGAATGGCAATAACATACATTTATTTGTATTGATAGCTAATATATGTTTTTTAAACGTGAATAAATGATTTCTATTTTCATTGTATTCAGATTTATCAATAATATCACAGGCTATGGAATTTCTTCCACGTCTGAAAGAGCTAATTCTTAGGGTTCACGAATGCAGTACAATTAGAATAAAAAGCTGTGTTTCACGTGTAGCGTAGTGCAATTTGCAACTTTTCTCGCTAATGAAATAAATAAATTTGATACTATTTCTTTTGTCCATTATTGATAAGGTTTGGCATGAAATGAATTTGAATCTGTTGTTTTTCTTGTGAAATCCTTGAACATGAAGTATTTCTTACACTAAAAATCTAGCATTTAAAATTTTTCAACATCACATGATAACTTTCAGCGCTAATGAAACAAATTCAGGTCATCCAACTTGCAATTTATAGATGTCTGGGTGGTGTCTGGGCAGCTTCATTGAATAAAAGTCAATATGGAAAGTTTCAAGGTATTCCTAGAATACTGAAACTTCAATCAATATTATAATCAAAACCCAGGGGATCGAGACACTTTTTTACTTTGAGATGCAGAGTCAATTACGGGTCTCTTACTAAATTCAACGCTTAATTTGTAGTGATTTTCTCCATGGATAAACAAACTGTACGTATAATATCAAAGAGAAGAAGGGGCTGTAAACATAATATAATATTTTGACTAAATTTCTGCTTAGTTATGGTCTTATTTGTAATGGATGTTTCCGCCCAAATGAAGTATTTAAGTTTATATTCGATGTATGTTGACGGTGTTGAAATTACAAATTATTCATCGCAAGTGATGAATCAACAGCATTAATGAATACAACACTTATAAATGAAGCTAGAAATTAATTGATAGTCAGGCTGTTTCCATTTGGTGACCCATTTTCAATTGGTTTTCATATTTCTTAGACTCAAATGACAGAACACGCTACCCCTTTTCTTGCTTCATATGTTTGTTTCAGGCATCAAAAATTGAGAACATGAAATCTGGTGCTCAGTTTTGGTACCTAAAGTGGTCATATTAAACTAATATAGGTGGAGTGTACGAAATCGAAGATTAAACCTGTTGTCTTGATTCAAATTAGTCGGTTGGGTCAGATCGTAAGTTACGCAGGGCGGCGGGTAGCAGCAGGCATGATCAGCAATGCTGGAATGAGAGCTGAACATTTCTACAGCATTTCAGTCTGAGCTGAACAACTCTATAGTGCTGGAATGAGAGCTGAACATTTCTACAGCATTTCAGTGTGAGCTGAACTACTCTACAGCATTTCAGTCTGAGCTGAACACCTCCACAGCATTTCAGTGTGAGCTGAACAACTCCACAGCATTTCAGTGTGAGCTGAACTACTCCACAGCATTTCAGTCTGAGCTGAACAACTCCACAGCATTTCAGTCTGAGCTGAACTACTCCACAGCATTTCAGTCTGAGCTGAACTACTCCACAGCATTTCAGTGTGAGCTGAACTACTCTACAGCATTTCAGTCTGAGCTGAACAACTCCACAGCATTTCAGTGTGAGCTGAACAACTCCACAGCATTTCAGTGTAAGCTGAACAACTCTACAGTGCTGGAGTGTGAGCTGAACTACTCCTCAGCATTTCAGTGTGAGCTGAACAACTCTACAGTGCTGGAGTGTGAGCTGAACAGCTCCGCAGCACTGGAGTGTGAGCTGCAAGATGGTTTAGAATACAGGGCATAAATTAGCAAAGCTGTTCTTGCGCTTGTGCGCTATCTGGTTAATCTTCTTCCATTGCCCAGCCCAAGTCCAGCTAATATATCGCTTAGCTCAAAATCTAGGTCTATTTTAAGCTGAAGCTTACTCATAACTTTCTAATGAATAATACATTTTTAAACTGACTTTTTTCAAGTTTTTGGTCCAGGTGGAAATTATGCGTAGATAAATTAGTGTGATTCAATAATTTGAATTTGAGGTGCATACAGGTCATGGATAACATTATTCATTTCAGAAAATATAAAACAAAGAATACAATGAATAAATGAATATTTGCAAGCATGATACTGAGTCATAATATACTGCCAATTGTCTTCATTAAGTCATGTAGGGCAGCTACTGTGTCTCTGCTCTCCATGGCTACATGGAATTAGATTTATTTTGCTTCAGGTGGATATTTGAATACTGTCACTCCTATACAAATTCCTACGTAATAAAAGTTTATGTCAATTAGACACACGCTGATGGGATATTTTAATAATTGATTTCTAAATCACTCCTGAATTGTTCATAAATAAATCGCTTGAAAGGATCTTTTATATTTTGTTTAAGATCGGTTTCGGATTTAACAGTCATTTTATGGAATCAGTAGCTCAGACACTTGTTAAAAGTCGTAGCTTTGATAAACGATACTTGTGACACAATTAAAGAAGTGATGGTTTTACGAAGAAAAGTACTAGAGCTTAATTTAAGTAAAAGAACCACCTGTGTGCTTTCGCTTCAAAATTTTTGTGAATAAATATCATTTGTATTACAGGGGTTGTGTAACTCTCAAGAACGCATTTAGAACGTGATTGTCTGTTACAGAGACGAATATAAAATCTAAATGCCCAAATTTTTGTTCACTCACCTCCTCATTCCTATAACTTTTGAGACCATGTTGTTTAAAACTGTAGCATTGATTGTTATTCGAAATTAATTTGCACAATGTTCATCCTTTCAGATCAAAAAAATACATGGTGCTGCATAATTTTATCGGATAGACAAAAGTTTAGCTGAGTTAATAATATTCACACTAATAATGTCACGTATATTCATTATTATTTATAACAAAAAACGTTGAGAGAAAAACAGCTTTCTCGGTGAATTGAAACCAAATGTTGAAATCGAATGATGTATTAAACTTCCAACTGGCAACCTGAGTGTGAGGCAATGTCCTTAGTTTGAAGGCAACTTGAATGTAAAGCAACTAGAATGTGTTGTGATATCCTAAGTTTGCAGGTAACTTGAGTGTGGGACAAAGCCTTAAACCTGCTGGTAACTTGTGTGTGGGACAAAGCCTTAAACCTGTAGGTAACTTGGGTGTGACACAAAGCCTTAAACCTGCAGGTAACTTGGGTGTGACACAAAGCCTTAAACCTGCAGGTAACTTTGGTGTGGGACAAAGCCTTAAAGCTGCAGGTAACTTGGGTGTGGGACAAAGCCTTAAGCCTGCAGGTAACTTGGGTGGGGGACAAAGCCTTAAACCTGCAGGTAACTTTGGTGTGGGACAAAGCCTTAAACCTGCAAGATCACTGCAAGCACCAGCTTGTAATCCAGGACGCTAAGCCCAGAGCTTTCCACGCTCGCAATAGACGATGAGAAGCCACTCAGCATCTGAAGAGATTGTGTTGCAGACGCATTCCAGCCAATAATTGAAGCTCTTGAACTATTCTGCACTTAGAACTAAAAAATAACCACAATTGGTCTGCAATTTTTATAAAATTCCATAATGTGATGATATGATCGAAATTTCGGTTAGGAAAGTCACTGGAAATAACTCCTATTCAAATTATTTCTCGTGATAATCGAGAAATTGTTGTCCATGTGCAGAAAAAAAAACATAGCAACGCAACTTCTGTAGAAATACTGTTGAACTTAACCAAATTATTGTTTTTCATTCATTAGAATATGAAAAACTCTCGTTTTGGTGAAGCTAAGGAATTTTAGCTTTGGTAATAGTTTCTGACCTAAAGAAATGTCTTGTATTTTTTACATGATATTTAAATATATAAAGTCATGTATTTTTTAGCAAAAAATAATTGAAATGCAAAGTTAATGCAGTCAATTAATCATACACGTGATGAGGACTAACGTACGTGTACGCAGACGTGTAGCCCGTGTATATAGACGTGTGCGCAGCTACTCACAAATGACCACTACGAAAAGCAGGTGTGTTAGGAAACTAGTTTAAACACTTAATAGAGCTGCAGCCATTGAGTATCGGAGAATATTGGTTTTCACTATGTTACAGGGAAGTCCGCGGTAAGAGTATCGTTTGTTTTCATCCTGCCCGACAAATAGATTTATAGGAAAAAATTATGTAATTGAAGCTGTTCAGCACAAATAACTAATTATATTCAATTTCGGTATTATTTTGAGCTCTTCCTCTGATAAATTTAAGGTCTAAAATGTACCCGTTGTGCATTTATTACTTTTCAACAAAATGTGCTCTCATGGTTCTCCACATAATACTCTTTTCTAAGCGAATGGGGCAACGAATTGCACAATAACGAAATAAAAGTGAAGTGGTACCAGCTGCCATTGAATCTTGAGGTCACTCTTGTATCAAACCATATAGAAAATTAATGCAAGTCTCACTTGCAGCACAAATGTTCATGAACAACGCACTCTGAAGTGTCATTTTTGTGAGTAGCGTTTGCAGTGTTGTTTCAGGTTAGATCGCCGTAAATAGATACATTTTTTGTGGGATAATGTGTAGAGGCACTGGTAAATGCAGTTTGAAGAGAGCATGCTGTTCAGTATTTTATAATGTTTTTCCAATGAGGGATGTGTTTTCGCAATTATTTGTACACTGCTTGTCATGAAGCTACGGTGTAAGCTTTGTCGCTCTGTGAGCAAGAAAATTCATAGCACGGAAAGAAAGCAACTAAGTGCTTCGATAAATTTAAACTGAGACCGTGCATTAAATGGTTCTGTATCAGTTATTCAATAGTATTTATTTCTGTCACGCGATGCACAACTACAGTAACTGTCTGTCTAAGCCACTGACATTTGAAGTGTTAAAACTAGACAACAAATTGTATTTTGACAGCAATCACTAAATAATCGCTGAAGTGTGTATGTTTTCTTTTAGATGTTCGTGAACATTTTCCAGTTAAATATTTAATTTATATTGATTTTGCATATAAAGCATTGGTTTTTGTAAGCTAAGAGGTATAACGCTGTTCTTTTTAGATTCAGTGGCATAAGAACACCCTGAGCAGTCAATGGTAAAGACATACATATTGTATGTGTAGCTGTCCAGAGAAAAGGCAGAACTCATTTATCAGGGTATAAAATATATCGACTATTTCATCTCATTTGTACTATATATTTCTGTTTTGAGTATTTAAAAGTAGTGGGCATATAATTCTTATTGTTTCAAGCCTCCTTCTCTATCGACTTCAAACTCTTACGAGACCTAAGCAAAATATTTGAGGTAAACCTTGTTGATATTGACTGACTGCACTCAAGTGGGGCAAGATGTCATGAGTGCTTTATTAAATTCCTCCTTCATAAAGTTTGCCAACGAATAATGAACCTCGTTTAAAGCAAACAAGAAAAGGGACCTGAATTCTTCAGACCAGATCATGTCCAGGCCTTAGCGAGCAACCGATGGGCAATACGAGGCTTTCTGGAGATCATGTTGATCTCCAGTCAGTTCGCCATGAACTCGAGGTGCACAACGCTTTGGTTTCTACGTGCTATATATCTTCTTTGTAATTATCTGTTCTGTAGGAACACAGTATTGGTATCCCTTTAATTTATTAACGAATTAGGTTAACAGGATCCCTCAATATATTACCATATTGGAATACCGATACTTTACGAATTTATAACCTTATTGGAATACATGGGTGAAGCCGACGTGGGGTAGTTTAACTTACTAACCTTCTCTTATTCGACTATTTAGAGACCTTGTACACAGTTGAGTCTGAATCCTTATGAATATTTTTACCGTATTGGTATCCTCCAAATTTATTACTGTATTGGGCTGCCATATCCCCTTACTTACTACCGTATAAGGGCACATTGGGGATGCCGTGTAGGTGCTCAATCATCTCCTCTTTGTAGTACTTGAAGTGACCTTTTATTATAGCCCTCGAGTATGGATTTTTAGCAACAATGATGATGTCAGTGTGCCATGCAGTTTCAGTCAGAACTTTATGCGTAGCTTGCATAGGTTCAGACCTTGCCTCTATTTCCTAACACTTGTCATGTAGGCAACAGAAATCAAATTTACTGCTGCATTCTCCACATTCTCTGTTGATTTTAGAATTCCGCTCAATATAATGGTATCTGAAACGACAGGCAACTAGAATTTGTAATTCTGGATGGATTGTGTGAAAACTCCGTTAAAAATATATTCTGTGGGCTTTTAATTACTTCAGTGAATTTTTCCTATTGAAATTCGCATCAGCCTCTAGGCAATTTCGATATATGAGCTTTTAGCGCTCAAACTTCTTCATTTTGAGGTCAGTGTTGAGTCCATTCGAATGAGCAATACGAATGTAAGAAATTCATTTCTATTTTGATGTCATTTTAAGAGAATTAAAACCTTCACAAGTGCAAAATACTGCCAGTCCCTCGCTATAATCTTTGTGTGAAATTTAAATTGTGTTTCACTTAGAAGTTGACTTTGTTTCGTGAATCAAACTTGAAGAGACAAATATCATCATTAAGAAACGAAGAAACATGGAAGAAGAAGTAAAGAAGTAATGCATCTCGTCAGTTGAGCTCGATTTTGAAACTGTGGTGAAATTAAAATTCTTTAAATTGAGGCATAAATCTTCATATCTGTATTTTCTTTTTTTTAAACTTTTTTAGGTCTTCTGTCCGAAACAAACCAGAGATTAGGAGTTTGAATTTATGAAAATTAAATCCTACTCCTATTGAAAAATATTTCGTATGCATGAAACGTCTCTTTTTGTTTGATATTCTTTTGTTAATATTTCTAAGCAGCTAACAGGTCATGAGCTGCAGGAGCTGCTCAGGATAAAAGCACCATCTCTCACGACGGTCGCTTTTCAACTGCCACTTCAAGGTTAAGGTTTAACTGTCTGGGTCCGATGCTTCAAAAATTAATGATAAAACAAGTCATGGTTTGTCGAATACACTTTCTGAATCAATGAGAGCAGAGACTGAATTATATGGTTTTTGGGAAGCTAAAGATGTTTGTCAAAAATTTATTTCAGTAAGAATTCTTTTAGATTTAAAATCATATGGCGATGAATACAGAGGTAAGATATACAATTTTCAGCAATTCATTAACATCTCCAGTATTTAAGTGTCCTCTGATGCCTACAAATATGCATTATATTTTTCATAAATTTCAAAGTTTCAATTTTATTCTCTCTCGTAGAATGCTCAGTAAACAGAATAACAGACTCAAATGAGTTTATCTTGAGAAAAATAAAATACTTACCACACGCCTTACATATACTTTGAAATTAGACATTTGAGATATTTAATATGAAATTATTTTTCCCTTATGACTTTTAAATGCATATTTCATGAAGCATTCTGTATTATTCTTCGATCTGTGCACTCTAGCCTATGGCAACTTCAAGGGTCAGGGTATGTATAGTTAAATGTATGTTTTATTTACCGTGGACTTTTTACATTTTTTCAAGTAGATTCAACAGAAAAACGGACCGAACCGATGCCATGTCATGAAGTATTTCAGGCGTTAGTTTAAAACATTAAACTTTTTAAACTATTTTTTAAGAACCACACTTTTAACCACTTCAGTATAATTCACAAACTACTATAATCAAGCTTTTAAGATGAGGATGAAAACAACACAAGTGAACCAATGCATCTGTGCAAAATTTATCTCACCAATCCCCCTCTAACCTGATTTTTTAAATAAAGTATTTTGCAAAGGAATAAGGAAGTCACTGAATAAAGATGGCTGATATGAGAGATCATCAATGAGTGCTAGCACGATTACAGAGTCATTTTAATTACTACTTTCTATGTCATCTGAAGCGCTCATTTGTAACGTTTTGATATTAATACAAATAAAAGCTTTTTGCAACGAGCGCAGCGTAAGCCACACAGATTAATTTCTAATTCTACTTACTGCTTGCTTCAATAAATGTGAAATGAAGGTTAGTAGTGCGTTGGTTCTAATACGTCGTTCTGGTTTCCAACGAGTGGCTAGTGTTTCAAATATCCACTATTGTTGCGACGTGGAACCATCAGCAAATTTATTACGGGGTTTGACGTGTAGATTTGTAGTAATAATAAAGCACTGATTCAACATGTGTTTTATCATGAGTGTGAAATTCTGTAACAATGATTGTCATGACCAATTATATTTTGATTTGTGTCAATGTTTTTTTTAATTCGCGTTTCTGCATCAACTGTGTTGCTTGTATTACATGACTGTTCACTTAATAGTATTATTGATTACATTCAAATTCTCACTGTATAAAACATACAGCCTTCAATGAATTTTGAAAACTGTTTGGTTTCCATTTAAGTTCTTATCAAATGTATCTCGACCATCCAAAACATTTTTCATTGAAGTTCTTCATTTTCTGATTAATTTTTGCTAAAAACATAGCTAACAGATTTTCAACAATCTGTAACAGCAATATCCATTGGTCCAGCAGCATAAAAAACCCAGCATCGCCCATCATGCTACTAAAAAATTGGCGTTTTTATGTTGTTTCCCCATGGGAATGACATTCGATACAATCTTTTTAATCAAAAATATTTCATTATCTTTCCTATACCGCTAAAGCTCGCAATTCCTAACGGTTAGACAGCACTTTCTACGTTCACGTGACTTGATCTTTTTCATTCGCAAATATTTCATTATTTTCTGGTGCGTTTTTTACTTCGTCGAGGGTGACACTGGACAACATAAAGCAATTTCATTTTCCTTTCATAAATAAATGCACAGAATAAAAGTGAAGCCCTCAGATTATCGATATTATTTTGTTTTTTCAATGAATCCTGCAAAATTCAAGTAGGCTCGATTTATTACAACATTAAAACTAAATTTTTTCACAATTCTTAGTTGTGCCATAAACTGTGGTGTTTTCTTTTAAAAATATTCATGGGGGATGTAACATTGCCTCCCATTTTATGGTTAATTCTGATGAACCTGCTCTGTGTCTCATTTTATGGATGTTTCAGTACACCTGCTTGGTCACCCATTTATGGGGCAGGTCAGTGCAACTTGCCCAATGCCCTATTTTATGGATGTATCAGGAAGGCCTACCTAGTGCTTCATTTCAAGCAAAATGCAGTGGAACTACAATCAAGGTTTGTTATCTGTCGCAATTAAAGTTATAATTTATAATTTGAAGGGTTTATATAAGTAGGAAAACGTCAATGAAAATCTCGAAAATAACCAGGTAATACAGGAAATTATGAAGGAATACTCTAAAAAGCCCTATAAGTTGGGAATAACAGAAATATTGATGAAAAAAAACGAGGTTTGAGTGTAGTAATATTTCCAAAAAAATAAAATATTTAGTCATCAATTTTGTGTTTTTTCATCAAAAGTTGTATTCAAATAGTGCAGTTTTGTATTTTAAAAATAAAGTGTTTATTTGCACTTACTATAAACCATTGTAATACCTCATATTCGTACGAGTATCAGGTTAACATATACTCGTACGAGTATAAGATGAACTCGGAAATAAATAATTTATGGGAATTATCTCAGTAACTTATTTTGACAAGAAAATTTTTGATGGATGAAAAATTTTGAATGACTGATATCAAAGTTTTCTTTACAGTAAACGAACGATGGGAAAAAATAGATATCATCAAACCATATGCTGCACAAGCATGTGATCCAAGTTCACTTTACTTTCTCAAAATAGAACGTATACCTACAGAGATCGTCTGAAAACTAATTGTATTGAAGAATGGGCCAGAAGCTTCGTTCCTATAGCCTAATTCTATTCTATTGTTAGCGATTTTTTAAATCTGCCATGCAATCGTTGGATTCGTAAGTGTAGTCACAACACCTGGGCTCGAACGTTCAGACACCCTGCAAGATGTACAGGAATTAGTTAAAAAAGTTGTCTCAACTGTATTATCTTTACCTGAAATTTGCAGCGTAGTCGCCTCACCTGCCATTAGCGCATACCGATGCATTAGGTCAACGTGTACGCATAATTATGGTGATAACACATCAATGATTAAATAATTTAACCCTAGACAGTCCTATAAAAGGATAATCAAAATGGTATACACGGTAACATATGTACTAAAAATTTAGTGTTATGTACAGACATTCAAATTTTCAATGTTTAATAATCCTCGGTGAACCTCACTGACAATCAAATATTATAACTGAAGCACTAATTAATTTTAAAAAATTAAGAAACGTATGGATTTAAGTGGATTAGAAAGTATTATTATTAATGATATAACAACTCAATGCTGAAATTTGAAAGCTTCATTTTAATGATTTTATAAAAGAGCCCTCAATTTAAATACAAAATCCCAGATAAATAACATATTCATAAGAGGTTGCTGATTTTAGAGGCATCAATATTAGTGGTAGAATTGGTGAGCCTCAGAGTGTGTTGAATATTTATGCTTACAATATTGGGGAAACCAAAAATGACAACGTATAAACTTAAAATAGCTCACCCCGTCAAGTTCGACAAGAACCAATTAACTAGAATCCGATGGACAAAGAGCCTCTCTGAGCTATGGGGTGAAGGGGTTCATTTTTCAAGATGGTGGCTCGGTGTGGACAAAAATCTTCACCAACCCAGAAGTTGAAAACTAATACAAGAGCAGGAGCTAAAATGAAGCTTTACATACTGTAACTTAAGGGAGTAAAGTTACTAGCATTTGTTGCGCATATAATTCAGACTTTATTCCCAAAATTGGCATAATTTCATAGCACGAATAAATTTAATTCTTTTTAAGGTTCAGGATATTTTTTTGTTCACTACTAGTGTTAGAGGGATCGTAGATTTTATTTCAAACTCAACATTATTCAAAAATTTGGAGTGCTGATGCGTTTAGCACTGATTTTTCTACTGCACTGCTTCTCACATTGATTGTTTTGTCAATTATTTGTACATGTTGGCAGAAATTACAAGCGTTTCGATCACGGTACTCTCAAAAGATATGTGATCACTAGTTAGTCTGACTAACTAACATACATTCTTGCAAGTGTTAATTAATGTGTAAACGAATAAAAAAAGATAGTACATAAATTTGTTTTACCTGCAAAAATTAATTAAAAATCGGTTCCCAAATTTTTTGATGATAACCTTGCCTTTCGAAATTATTTTTACAAATTCCAGCGAAAAGAAGGATAAGCTAAGAAGAGTACAATTGGATATTTTTGGGATGAAATACGTAGAGCGTTTTGCTAGTTTTTTGTTAATAATTTAAATATTATGAATTCGTTTATTTATTAAACTTATTTTCGGACTTCCTAACTTTAGTAATTATATTTATGAGTAACTAATCGATTGCAATTTCTCTCACACTATTTGGCAGTGCTTTCAGTTTTCAGGGCAGGAAATGAATGAAGGAAATACATTATGAAATAATTTCTGTTACTCATGTTAACGAGATAGTGACATTCAAATTTTACATCTCTGCCTAAATATTACGTATAACTTTTTACTAAAATCCCTCATTCTTTCCCAAGCCAATGGTTTGCAGATGCACAAATAGGAATAGATTAATATTCCATGGAATAGAGTCATTTTGAACCCTAGTAGTTCAAAGGTTTGGGACTTCATAGGAAAATCCATGCATGTGCGTTAAAAGCAAATGTTATAAATATTATCACAGCAATTATTTCTTAAAACTATTAAGAAATAAACTTTAGAGTCAATTTTTGATAACACACTGAACACGACATGCAGAACAAGTTCATCATATTTTTGAACTACTCCTTGTTTGCGTTCACCTCGTCGAGACTTGTTCCGCCGGAACAAATGTTATTTGACACTATTTTTTCGTTACCTTAAACATGTGCTTGACTTAATGTTTTAATACGAACAAAACACACAGACAAATGTCTTACCTTCGAACGAGACTAATGTAATATTTCACAAATGTATATCCATGGAGATACATATTCACGTTGCACCAGTGTGAGAACTACCGATACAACGAGGACAAGCCTTCGCAATACTGTCGGTTTCATTCGAACTGCTCAGTTTATACCGCCATGAGTTCCTTTGTACGAGATTATGCTGCTGCGAGGAGATAAACATTCCTGTGGTATCCTTATCTATCTTCAGCGCGTCCAAGGTGTCGTTCCTGAAGCTTGTATCTTCCGCCATTGCAACAATTTTTAAATTACAAACATTTCCTTTAAAGCCTCGTGTCTGTTGTGAAGTTATATACTCCTGTATTTGCATATGCAAACTAGCTATTTTTTTCGTGTATTCCTTTGAATTGTGCTTCTTTTTCATGGTTTGTTGATCTTGAATTTCTGTTCCCCTGCGAGTGGTATCGGTTATGCCCAACGCCGACACCACCATCGTAATGATGATGGCCAAGATGAGTGATGAGGGAAGAAGCGGTGGAACACTGGCACTGCCAGTCTGCATTGCAGCTGGATGCTCTCCTGGGTAAGAAATTTATTTCAATGGCTTATTTTTTCTATCAAGTCAATCAGTAAACTGCAGTTTTATGTATGACGTTTCTCGTATAATCGACTATATAAGTCTTACGACGAAAAAAGCAAATTTTCATACTCAACGTTGATAGGAGTTGCTTTTCAAAGATGGTTCCTGGCAGCTCATATCTACCTACACGTGTGAATGAAAGTAATTCTCTATTGACTAAACAATGTCCTAAAAGTATCGTAAATAATTTCCTAATACTTAGCAAACCTAAAATTGATCATATAATTAGCTGCTTATCAAAAACCTATTTCAAAACAAGAGGATACAAAAATTCTGTACCTTCCCATGTTTTCCCTTCAGTTTGCAATTCAAAAAATTTCGTTTTCATATTCCCACTACCCAATTAAAATGTTTTTCTTACAATAAATAGCTCACGAATACCATTACAATACCATCTTAGGTTATGTATTTCACAATCAATTTCATTTACATAGGCTCTATAACAGTGAGAAACCTGCCTTTCAAGCACTTGAGGAGATATCAGTTCTATCTCCAAGGATCGTATCAATTACCTTAAGTCAACTAGACACTCACCATCAAGCACGTGCAGGCGTATGGTGGAGTTTGGCAGATTGGACGGCAAGCAAGTGTAGTTGCCAGCATCCTTGAGATGAGCCTTGTGGATAACAAGCACGGATGTGACGCTCATCTCCCCACTTTTGTCCTTATCTCCACTGGCCCTGGACACGCTGATGGTCATACGAGGCTGGTTGTACTCCAGCAACCTCTGGCCGGCGTGGTACCAGAAGATGTAGTCGGGTAGCTCAACCGTGGACGACACTCTGCACTCGAGCTTGGCTGTGGAGCCTCTTCTCACGTACTTCTCTGCTTCGCCAGTGATCTCCACTTGAGGTACTTGAGATTTGTAGAGCACGGAAACATATCATTTAGAAGAACGTTCTGAAGCCTTGATAACAGCATTAGTTCTTCTGTAAGCTTTAATGTTGAAGAGCATCATACATATTGGTAACTCATGAGAACAACTCGATAACTGTCGTCACTAGTTGAAGTAACCTGAATTTTAATGAGTTACCAGAAAAGAACCTGAATTGTTGTCAGTTTCAAATAAATTCAGTCAAATACTTGATAATTTAGCTTGATTCTTGATAACTAAGTTTTAATTTCTATATTATTTAAATTTACGCGACAGACAAGCTGTATCCGTGTGTGTAACAGCATTGCCATCATGCATGGGACTTCGGTATTGAACCAAGAATGGGCCAAACGGCTTGTTCCTATTGCCTTATTCTATTCTATTCTATTCATTGTAATACTTTTAGGAAAATAGCAGCAACATTGTTAAATACTTTTTTTCAAACACTTTTTTTTCTGTACACCTTTATGAATTATATTGTATATAAATAATAATATATATAGTGCTGTGTACTATGTATTATTTTGTCAGTTAAAGTTATCAGCTATCCTGGAAATGATTTTAGTGGTTTCTGCATGTATTAAAAATGACCTTTGTATTTGTTTCAAAATTTTACTAAATGCAAAAATTCATCAAACAAAACTTTTTTAATGTTATCCTCCACATTGAAAAATTTTGTAAGTGGTTAATGCTAACTGTATAATTTAACACACTAGATGTTTTATTTCACAAATTTTCAAAGTTGGGTACTTTCATGTTGAAAACAATGCCTTTGATAATGAGCTTGTTTTAATAAAAAATAAAAATTGGTTAGTTCATTATTAGTTTCCTAAGGTGTCATTTTACATATATGTAGTCAAAACAAATGTAAGTAAGCTCGTTTCGAAAACGATTAAAGTTGTTTTTGTTCTGCTAGTTGCTTTCACCGGCTGATATTTCTGACAATCTTCATTGCAACATTGGTAAATTGTGACACCTTTTATGTTCACAACTTGGTGCTGTTGAACAAAGATAATATCCGTGAACTAGATCTGTAAATGTTTTAGCAGCTGACAATAATGACACGCCGTTTCTTTTGTATACAATTTTATTCACAGATGGAACAAAATGTTCAAACGCAAGTATAAATGTTTGCGATATCGTTGCGTAATTAGGGGAGACTCGTGTTCGTGAGTTTAACACGTTACGTCACCTGCCCTAGTCTTTTAAATTCCTTTGAGTTGCAACACACATTATAGTAGAAATTTGGCTTCTATGAAACTAGAATCATCGCAACCTTCCAGTTCAAATATTGAAGTTGAGAACGGATATAGAATAGAATAGAATAAGACAATAGGAACAAGCTGTTTGGCCCATTCTTGGTTCAATACCGAAGTCCCCGTGCCGATATAGAGTGTTATCTCTCAAGTTTAATTTTCTTACCGTTTTCAACATAGAAAATAAACGTTAAATTAAATAGTTGCAATAATCTTACCTATAACATTGAGTCGAAACCGTAAAGCCATCTTCGGTTCAGTACTGATTTGACACTCGTAGATTCCCGAGTCTCGAGCCTGGACGAACTTGATGACCAGAGTCCAAGTATCGCCTGACTTGAACACGGAAAAACGTTGATCGTTGACAAACGTGTACTGGCCGACAGTTAAGATGTCGGAATCTTCTTTCTTCGCTCGAACCCATGAAACCTGATAGGAGAAAGTACTCGTAAAATCCAATGTAAAATAATTATTTAGGAAACACAAAGTTGTAGAATATCTCAGAATAGTCTAGAGTTAGCACACACAAAGTTTCGTACTCATCTTCAAACACCTATTCAGTATAGCACAGTAATGAATACTGTTCATTATCTATAATATAAATTACATATTACATATACCTCATCACTCTCTCTCTCTTTATAACAGGAGTATGAGAAATCAAGATCAAGCATGGCATTTGGGAGACGAGTATGAGAAGTTTCTGGGTGAACGGTGACTACTTCATGATATGAGGTGTGAGCACTGTGACGTTCGAGAGCAGCTCACCTCGCCAACGTATTCCATCACTCTTTCACAAGTTTCCATTCGATAAAGGTTATAAATAGTGATCAAACTAAGCAGAAATACGAGCCTAAAGAATTTTTTTCCTTATCGTAGTCAGTGTAATTGAATTGTGTTTCTGAAAGTATGTATTAAAACCTTTTCGTAACAAATAATGTTCCCATGAGCTCTTTGTTTCACGTTGTCTTTAGGAATAGAATTTATTTAATTTCTCTTTACTTTTGCCGTATCTTAATAAGGTAGGCACGGAAATGGAGGCACTAGTTTAGAGTCAACAAATTCAGTTGGTTAGGATCCCTAAATCAACGGATATTTTTGATGTTTTACTCCCTAATTAGAAAAAATTAACACATTGCAGCGTATCTGCACTTAAGATATGGAAGTTGGTCGGCAAGGTATGTGCTGAAAATAGAGTGCTTGATAATGAGCTCAAATGACTGCAAATTAAAATTCTTAGAAATATTTTTGAACTTTTTGGTTGCCTCAAGTTTTGAATGTTACTTTAATTTTAATGAATTAGGACACGGTCATATAAAGGAAATACACAAACATTTTGAAAGGTGAGATCATTTTGTTATTTACAACGAGCAGAAATAAAATATTTCGGTCAATCTTGCATGTGCGTCCAAAGAGTAATGACAACGATTGAGTTCCTGATTTGACAGGCATGTGTATTTTAATGCACCAATAATAACCATGAAATATTAAGTGCAAACGAGATGAGACTTCTTACACCAAATTTTTATGGCATTGAAATCTAGCTGAACCGTAAGCTTATATCACAAATATGTTGATAAAGCATCGATGAAGTCAGTTTGTTATTTCATTGAAAATAATTTTATTGGAACTGGACTGTATTCAAAGAGGGAGGTAGCTTCACTTCAGCATTACTTGAGTCCCAAACTAAGAATACTACTTTAGTATATACATATATAATTATCACAAAGGTGATGTATGCTTTTAAGAGTATGTGCAACATATATGGTAGGGTGTGTAATCAATGGGCCATTTTATTGTCTCCCTCTTGCGATTGCAGTACGCTGGTCGTTGATGGCCCCAATTCCTTCTAATCGAAGCTCTCGTCTCCAGGAATATATTTCTCTCCATCTTCCGATATGATCCCAACAGACGCATACATGACATCTTTTACCCCTGTGGCGGTCGTTGGGACTTCTGGAACTGCCAACCAAAGGCCTATCGAAGGCCGCTCATGGCCCCGCAAACATCCTAAGGGCACCTCAAATGACCCTAATTTGCACGATAACATTTCCGAGCCATTCCCAAGACGCTGCTACCTGGTGGTAAGGTTCGGTGGGATGAACAGATAACGGCTGAGAGCAGGAGTCGATGACACAATCTGCTAACAGCCAATTCTGTCTGTCTCAAATAACTCGTCTATAGTGGGACGAATTTCGATGACTGTATATCTAGGTTGACCTGCACTTACTTAATTATCTTTTGCTTGATTTCAGCGTCATAGGAATCCTTGATCGGTTAGTGCAGTGTAAACCCGAAAAGTCAACTGTATTAAATTTGAATTTTGATACATAATATTTGTCTTTAAAAATGGTCTTTTAAATTTTTTATTCTATCTCGGATATAACCACCCAAATATTTTGATCTTGAAAAGCTTTTCTAGAGCAGACCAAGATGTACATCATCTTGAATTAAAAATCATGTTCGTTTGTTGGAATTGGTAAGAATTATTGGTATTTCTTTGTATTTCTTTTTTCCATTATTCTTAATATATTTCTTTTTTATGTGTATAGAATATTGCACAGAATTTGTTTATTATTGAAACATTTTTTTTCAGGATTTAGGCTCAAATGATTCAAGATTTAGAAGTTAAGTTCTTGCCAGATTTTCCTTTGGTAACCTTGAAAGTCTCAGCATTGTTTACAAATGCACTGTGAAATTAATTTAAGTAACCGCAGCACCAGGAACTTAACATATTATACAGTAAAACTTAAACGAGATCTTTCTAAAGGCTTCACTAGAAATCGAAGAATGTTATGGTGTAATATATTGCTTGGCCTTGATACGATGCAATCACTTTCTGTCTCCCATGAATCGTTTTCCCCGCCGTGACCAAGTACAACCAACTACGCTGATTGAGTTGGCTATTGTTACATTGTTTCGAAACACCCTATGTTTTCATGCATACCTCAACAAGCAGCCCAATACTGTCGGTCTCATTAAACTGATACTAAAACGGCTATAACTGGAAACTCGCCTTCTTATCGCCGAGCTGCCGCACTTCGCAAGGAAGGTAGGCGACATTGTTCTTGTGTACAGTGAAGTTTAGGGGCTGAGGATCTTTGAAGTAAGGTCCCATATAGAGGCCTGTGCCCGCCGTAGCCAGTCGCACTGATGATGCCGTCAGCAACGCCGTCAGAATCAACGCTGCCATTCTGAGTAAAAATATAATCAGAACAAAGTGTTAATTGTCAGATAGAGAATGTACATTAGATATTTTAAAAACTTAAGAAACAATTAATCAGTCGAACAAACGGAAGAAAAACTATTATACATGTGATGGGGCTCAATTCTTTGTATATCAAAATTAGAGAGATATTAAATCGCTCACACAAAGAAAAACTACAAAAAATCAGAACAAAAAAAAGGCATTAACTGATTGTTATGGCACTGAACTAAAATTATACGAACTTTCTGGGAAAATCATTTAGCATGGATTTTATAACACCGACACTCATTAGACTGACTAGCAAGTTTCTCCGTCAGACAGTGATGGCACCGAGTATTTTGAGAATACTTGATGTGGTATCACCAGAAACGGAGTTGGTGGCTAAAGTTCAATGTGTATTTGATTAAATTAAACATAAGCTACTTCGGATGTTGATTTTTGATTCCTTTTGAATAATTCCATAGATTATTATATATTTTTAAAAGAAAAACAGTTTTCAGCTCTTGAAAAATATTTGATCACAGACTTTGGTTTTTTATTCATATTTCTTTTTTATTCCCGGACAATAGAGCTTAAACACCTGCAATTGTGCTAAAAAAACTGTATGCCCGCAACAGCAGCATGAAGTTTGGATCTCCCAACCTGGTGGTTTAACATGACTCATTAGGAAAGTACCTAATAACACCTCAGAATTTTGGATGTTCAATAACAACCAAGGACGTTATTCTCATGCCATTCAGGCTGCGTAATCCGACAACAATTGTAGACCATCAGAGTTCCCGTACGTGCTGAGCAAACACTCGAGCAGCAAGCCTGTGACCTAGATTGAACCAACCCAACCACACTTGATTGCAGTTGTACCAGGAATTTTTGGTCAGTCGTGTTTGCTATCTTGGAAGGAGACTCTTATTTTAATTACATTATTTCATTTGACGACATTCCGGGGCTTTCTAGGAGTCAGAACTTTGTCTTAAATATGGAAATTAATTTTCGATCTAAATCGAATTTGTCAGTCGTGAATAAACAAATTGCTATTTACATATGTAGTTGTCATACAGTATGCCTCTCTTTCTACTGCAGCTTTTTCAACACTGAAAAAACTCTGGATATTAAACCTTCAGTTGCAGTAAGAATGTAAGAATTTCGGAGATGTTCTCCAGAATAACTCTCGAGCATGTCATAACTGATATACATATAATGACACAATACACTATTTTAGTGATGCTCAATTATAACAGCACAAGCATGTGTTTTTGTCTTTAAGACTTCACGACCAGAATGACTAAAAAACGTCATTAGTAAGATTCTAAAGGAATTACGGAGAGGAAACTTCCTGTTTCGGTTCTGGTTTGAATCATGTACAAGGAGGAAGCTTTTCAACATGCTTTAGACATCTGTAAAATTACTGAAGTTTGTACTCTAAAAGGACTTGAAAACACTCTTTCTTTTAGCAATAAATCAATGTTCTAATATATTGTGGGTCGGTAAATGAATCCGGAAATTTTTGAAAGAGGAAACTCTGGTCGTAAATTAGAGCAAAATTACTGTGAGGCTCTCGCTGGGCGAAGAAATATACATAATTTACGACCGCATCTTTTGGCGCTATCAATTACAAGTCCTCGGAGTGAAGAGCTCTGAAGAGTTATTTTGCATGTGTTCTAGTTAAATAAAATGACATCCGTCACTAGAGAAATACCATTAGATTGAAATGAATGGTTTAAAGTTGGCGTGTTACTGGTTTTCTTTATAAAATTAAACGCTACCGCTCAAGCTTAAATTCCTAAATTAATTATTTAAGTAGGTGAAAGGCTAAATTTCTTCCGGGCTTAAGTGCATTTATTTTGAAATCATAACATCCGTTCAAGGACTACTATAAACAGGACGTGCACCGCCATGTAGATGACTGCTGGAGCGGAGGCCAGTTCGCTGCGTTCAGTTATCCTCCATCTGTCATAGTGCGAACATTGTCGTAGTCTGTCGCTCGGTTTGAATCGAAGATTGTTGTTTGTTTCGAGG
>VCRD01006096.1:2679-18310 GCA_006783055.1 Trinorchestia longiramus
TATATACATATATATATATAAATGAGAAAAAGTAGATGAAACGAATGTGTTTTAAATTTAATTTTACCTACTATGTTGCGTTCAGTTTCGTCATACCATGCATTTAAGCTTTTCACTAAAATGTTCCCCTTAATAGGCTCACGTGCATCTGGAAATCTATTAGATATTTACTCTGAGCTAGTTTCATAATCCGTCGGTGTACCGACAAAGAATAGATAGCATTCATGTGAGGCTGTTGAATATCTCATACTTGAATGATGTGCTGGAATAAGAATGTAAAGATGAGTCATTAAAAGATAAGATGGCACGGTGAATTACAGTGCAACCAACAATTACGTCTATGCAACAAATCAAGGTTTATCGTGAAAATACAGCAATTTGAAACGTAAATACCCTAAAAATAGATTTGAAGTTCATGTACACTATAGTGTACATGCGTCTGGAAAGTGTTGAGTTCCGTTCGTGCCCTGTGAACTTGTTCAAGTTATACGTGTGCTGTCATTGCACCAGCAGACCAGGCTGCAGACACCGCTGCTCACCACCACCACCAGCAGACCAGGCTGCAGACACCGCTGCTCACCACCACCAGCAGACCAGGCTGCAGACACCGCTGCTCACCACCACCAGCAGACCAGGCTGCAGACACCGCTGCTCACCACCACCAGCAGACCAGGCTGCAGACACCGCTGCAGCTGGCAGACAGCCAGTGTTGCAGTCCTCGTAACTGCCCTGCATTGTGAGTGCTGCCTTGCTGCTCTATGGTGTACACAAGCCCTAAAGTGGTGTACACAAGCCCTAAAGTGATGTACACAAGTCCTAAAGTGGTGTACACAAGCCCTGAAGTGGTGCATACAAGCCCTAAAGTGGTGTGCACAAGCCCTAAAGAGATTTTCACAAGCCCTAAGCTTGGCTTCACCAGCCCTAAAGTAGAGTACACTGCTCTAAAGTCCTCCTTCAACAACTAGAATTTTCTTCGTAAAACAAAGAAGACTGCGAGGACAACTTATTAAGACCTATAAGTATCTTAAGAGCTTTAACGATGTTACCTTGGAAGGGCTTTTCGAAAGAGACGGTAACTTGCAAACCAGAAATAACGACCAAAAACTAATAATGAGAAACTTCCAGACATCCCAATGTATGAACTTCTTTCCCGTAAAAATTGCCGTAACTTGGAACCAGCTGCCCGAAAACATGGTTTCTGCTGGCATTGTGAACACGTTCAAAAATCGTCTCAATATGTACTAGGAACCCCCCAGTATTATAACGTACTAAATCTATGTCCCAACTCCCAGGGCTAGTGTATGATTGTGATACATGCGCGTGACCGAAATGCCTGTGCATTAGTGAACTATGTGTGCTTGACTGAATTGACTTACGTGATTAACACGTTGCCTCCGATTGCCTGGCCGGTGTAAATCTTCACTTTGTACGCATAGTCACTAGAAGGATCTGAAAAAATTACAGAACCTAACCTAAGTGGTCCACATACGTACCACTTCGGAGTCAATGTGTTAAGGTGTACGTGCATTATTGGTGTCTTTACCTCAGACGGTATGGGACTTGGGCATCAACCCAAGAATGGGCCAAACGGCTCGTTTCTATTGCCTTGTTTTATTCTATTCTATTCATGGGTCATGCCAGTACTGTCTTCGTCAGCATGCCTCAGAAATTATTCATACAGGAACCCACCGTTGCTGTCGTGTGCAGCACCAGCAATTGATCGTGGATCCATGCAGTTTTGTCATCCATGCTCCTTGCACGGAATGTTAACATTTCCTCTCGTTTACAATGTGTTTGTGCGTGTAGTTCATTCTGATGTATTTACGCATCCTGGTCATCTGGCTCCGATGTTCTGTTGCGTCTTGTTGCCAGAATGCCAGTGCGGCGCCACCGTTCATGTTAACCCTTTCACGCCCAAATTATTTTCATACTGATAAAAATATTGCGCAAATTACCGCTTATTTTTATTAATCCCTATGTAATTTTCCGTAATTTAGAACGAAACATTTAGAATATGGGACTAAAGGGAATGACTTTTTAAGTTTGTTTGGGACATATTAACCCAACGGTAGCGAAAGGGTTAAGTAATAAATTCTGTATGAGTGTTCACATCACCGAGTCGTACACACATGTTGCGGTCTCCTCTGCTGCAGATAATTTGTACGAGACTGATGAACGCAAGCGCTAACTTTCATTATGGAGACCTGGATGATGGTATGCAGTTTTTATTTTTTGCAGCAATGTAGTTCTTGAATGTGAACTCGAGGCAACTTATAGAAACCAGCCATCTTTGTGTAGGTTTCCAGCCGATCATATATTCGCTACTAAAACGTTTGAATTTCTTGTTATAATTGTATGCTGGCCTACATATGTGAAAGACGAGCTTTACTACCTGGTCTTCTAATTACAGTGGTGTTAGTATGGAGAGAGGAAGCTCTACGAATATTTCTTCAGTAATGATTCGTGTTACCTGAGTTACATATGAGGCTTGAACATGAATGAGATAACCATCGCCACAAATGTATCACGAACTAATTACATAAACAATGTCGCCACTACCCGTTAGATGTTAGCTTGAAGATTTGAAAACCCGATTCCTTGTACTGTGGATTTATACTTTACTCCGATATATCGGAATAAAGTTCATTGATTGATTGATAATTTATTTATGCTCCAATGAACCGTGAGTTCTGAGACTCCTGAAGTTCATTGCGTGTTCAAATTCTACTTAAAAGAGTTATTAATCACTTTTACTGAAAAAAACTATCCAGTTGTAAAAAAAGCAACGTTTCGCTGCACCAACATCATTAATTGTTCGAGTGAATCAACACATGATCATGTTCATCAACAAGTTCTTGAAGAGCTTCAACAATTGCTGTGGTTGAGACATTGGTTGAGTTGTGGGAGTGATTTGCAGCACCGCAGCTGCGTCATGTGCAGTGCGAGGTGATGCTTCATGTAAATGAGATGCAGCTGTGAGTGCCCTAAATTGATTGCAGTGTGGCACCAGTTGCTTGGTGTAATGGCTAGTTATGTGAAGTGTTCCTAGTGGCTAGTCACCATAGCAAGTGTACCGGATGGCTAGTCACGTACCAGAGGCTGGTGGGGGAGTGTGTGGATTAATTTGGGTCTGAAGACGTGAGCGGTGATTGGTTTACGTCGTGTGGACGTGATCTGTGTGTTGTGTTCCATGATTGTTGTGTTGTGTTCAGTGATTGTTGTGTTTCATGATTGTTGTGTTGTGTTCAGTGATTGTTGTGTTTCATGGTTGTTGTGCTGTGCTCGATCATTTTTTAGCTGAGTTCAATGATTGTTTGTGAGAATCAATCAAGAAGATTGCTTGATGTGACAGTGTTCAATATCGCGGAGCCAGCGCATGAAATATTGGTTTTATTATTTCAACGTAGTATTGAAGGGAAACTGAGATTATTAAATCTCGAATTAAGCGTCAGAACGTTCACCTTCATCTGTTCACATTGGAACAAGTCAAGGAGCAGCAAGCTGCGCACAGATGCGTTGCTTGACCTGCTATGCATCACTGATGTCATATGCAATCATCCATTTTGTCTTTTTTATACATTTAACTTTTGCTTCTATGTAAAATGACTAAAAGAATAAAAACAGTAAAGAAATGCCTTAAAGAGCTAAAGAAAGTCACTTTTAAGAGTTAATGAATTTTGCCTAAAAAAGGTGACGATCTGCGAGATGCATGTTCTCTGACGGATGACATTAACCGAAATTGCCAGATGGGAACATAAAGGGGTTGGACCAAATAATGGAAACACCTTGAAAAATCAACAAAATATATTTTATTATGGTGTAGGTCCACCTTTTGTGGCAATTACAGCCTTAATTCTCCGAGGTATTGATTCATACAAATTGTGAATTGTTTCCAAAGGAATTTTAGACAATTTTCCAGTTAAAACACTCTTCAGTTCTTTTGGAGACGGTGGCTGCGGAAATCGACTTCTTACTTGAATCTCTAAAATCGACCATAAATGCTCAATAATGTTGAGGTCTGGGGATTGTGCCATTCTTTAACAATTCTAGCTGTATAAATTGCGGCATTATCTTTAAAGATGGCGTTCCCCTCCGGAAACAGTTCTTGAACCATAGGATGAACTTGGTTGTCCAAAATTCCTAAGTAGTCTCGGCTGTTAATTCTTCCATGAAGGGAAATCATTGGCCCGGCGGATTTCCAAGAAATTGCACCCCAAATCATCACAGAACCCCTGCCATGTTTACGGTTGGGAGAAAGCAGTCTGGATTAAATGCTTCTTTCGGTTGTCTCCAAACGTACACTCGACCGGAGATCGGAAATAAGGTAAATAATAATTCGTCAGAGAAAATCACATTTTTCCACTGCTCGAGGGACCAATTCTGGAGGTTTCTACATCACTCTAAACGCTTTGAAACATTTGTTTTTGAGAGCAGATGTATTTTAATTGCAGCTCTTCCGTTGAATCCAGATTTGTGCAACTCCCGACGAACAGTTTTTATGTAAACTGGGTTCTGTAGGTGTTCATTGAGTTCTGCAGTGATTTTAGGAGCCGTGGTCTTGCGATCCTCTCGAACACTTCGATTCAGAGTCCGACGGTCTCTCTCAGATAACTTCGACTTTCGGCCAGACCTGTGCTTTGCTGAGGACGTTTTTCCTTCTCTTTCAAAGGCAGTCATTACTTTTGAGACAGTAACTCTTGAAACGCCAAGCATTCGGGCAGTTTCTGTTACACTAACGCCTGCCATACGAGCACCAACAATTTGGCCTCTTTGAAAGTCCTGGAAGTCTGCTGTTTTTATAAATTATAACCAACTTTTTTTTAAATATCTGTAAAAAGTTATTTTAGATTAACATCAAATAACAAAAATAATAAACAAAAAAAATATTAAAATATGTTCAGTTTTGATTGTTTAAAACATGTTGAAGGATTATGATGTCAAAATGTTAGGCGTTTCCTTTATTTTATCCAACCCCTGTATGTGTTCAGAGATAATCATTCTCTTTAGTCTCGTATTCTAAATGTTCCGTTTAAAATTACGGTAAAGTTACATAAAATGAGTAAAGATGAATGGTAATTTACGCAACATTTGGATTGGTCTGAAAATAATTTGGTCGTTGAAGGGTTAACAGGTGAACTATTTGTAAACCGATGGCAGCTGTCGGTCTTCACTTCATTCAAGTTCACTGCTGGTCGTGAACATGACTTTTGGTAGTGATGCCTGTTCTGTACCACCGTGTTGTACAGTCTCAAGACCTGCACTGGCGGCTGTACAGTCATATTACCAGTTTAATCCATGAATGCCGAAAATTTTTCATTTTATCTTCCGAAAATTATTTATTTTATTTGAAAATTATTTATTTTATTTGAAAATTGTTTATTTTATTTGAAATTTTTTTAGTTTATTTGAAAATTATTTACTTTATCTGCCGAAAATTATTTGACCACAAGACGCTGTTTATCGTGTATCAAACTTGTACGATACTACCTAGTTCGTCCAAGCAGGCAAAAATCTGCTACTGTAGCCTATAGAGTAAGTTTTTCAGGATGGGCTCATATGTTCCTGTGCGGCATAAGTGGATTAAAATGGCGTCCGTGCATGGCACCACAACTGAAGGTGGTGTTAGTGCAGCACACAACTGAAGGTGGTGTTAGTACAGCACACAACTGAAGGTGGTGTTAGTACAGCACACAACTGAAGGTGGTGTTAGTACAGCACACAACTGAAGGTGGTGTTAGTGCGACACACAATTGAAGGTGGTGTTAGTGCGACACACAATTGAAGGTGGTGTTAGTGCGACACACAATTGATGGTGGTGTTAGTGCAGCACACAACAGAAGGTGGTGTTAGTGCGACACACAACTGAAGGTGGTGTTAGTGCGACACACAACTGAAGGTGGTGTTAATGCAGCACACAACAGAAGGTGGTGTTTGTGCAGCACACAAATGAAGGTGGCGTTTGTGCAGCACACAAATGAAGGTGGTGTTTGTGCAGCACACAAATGAAGGTGGTGTTAATGCAGCACACAAATGAAGGTGGTGTTACTGCAGCACACAACTGAAGGTGGTGTTAGTGCAACACACAACTCGAGGGCCTTCAGTCGTGTGTTTGGGCCTCATTGTAGGGTTGGGACCTAATAGGCCCCCGCGCAGCCTCAATGCAGGACCACTTCTCAGCAATTGTATCACCGTCCTGCTGCTGTGCCGCCACATGCCCGGGCTGTGTTTGTGTGTGTTGTGCACGAGTGTTTGTGCGTGTTGTGCACGTTGTGCACGAGTGTTTGTGCGTGTTGTGCACGTTGTGCACGAGTGTTTGTGCGTGTTGTGCACGTTGTGCACGAGTGTTTGTGCGTGTTGTGCAGGTGTGTTTGTACCAGTGTTTGTGTGTTGTATAGGAACTTGCTGGTGTGTTTGTGTGTTGTGCAGGAGTGTTTGTGTTGGTGTTGGTGCGTGTTGTGTAGGAACTTGCTGGTGTGCTTGTACCAGTGTTTGCATGTTATGCTGGTGTGTTTGTATCGATGTTTGTGCGTGCTGCGTTGGAACTTGCTGGTGTGTGTGTGTGTTGGTGTTTGAACTTAGGGGTGTGTTCTTGCGTATTGGTGCATTCTTTGCCCGTGTTGCTGTGCTGGCAAGTTCATTGTCTAGTTTGGTTTGTTGAATAAATTAACTGATCCGACGCTTGTGAGAGCCTTGCTCTCATTTGATGCACAACACGTTCATCACTCAGACCTCGTCGCTTAGCTGAGTGAATGTCTAATAAATGTGTGCTGAGTAAATGTGTTCGATAAATGTAAATGTGTGCTGAGTAAATGTGTGTTCAATAAATGTAAATGTGTGTTGAGTAAATGTGTGTTCAATAAATGGAAATGTGTTGAGTAAATGTGTGTTCAATAAATTAAATGTGGGCTGAGTAAATGTATGTTGGATATGTACTGTTTGGACAGTATCGTGTAGCTGCTCAGCAATGTTCAATGAACTCTAAGATATAAGTGAACATGCCTTCTCTTGTCTGGTTACTTGTTCATGCGACTGTTCTGAAGCCCTCATCTCTCTGCTCACAATACATCATCGATGTCGGAATTTTATAGTTAAATTCACATCATTCTAATTTACAAATTGGAGTGAAGTAACAAATTTAACGATTTTTTTGTAATAGTTAAATTATTATTTTTTTAAAAGCAGTCGACCCATGCGTTGGCTTTCTGTGAACTCGAGTTACATATATAGCATAGGACGGTTAAAGGGCCACTGCAATGCCGTAGGACTTTGTAGTGAATCGCATGGCTCCACTACAAGCGAGCCTGACGACGAGGCTAGCTGCCATCGACCAATGAACACACGGGACAAGAAGTGAATCCCACGCAAGGCTAGCTGTCATTAACCAATGAGCGGTCACGCTCAAGCAGCAGTGCCCAGCTAACCGCCCTATGTAATGAGGCTACAACGCTCGGCACACGCTCTACCAAGCACTCCCAAAGTCAACATTTTCACCAAGACTCCTCATCGGCCTCTCCAAGTCCTCGACTCAAGATTCCCCTACGGCCTACGTACTAACTACCACACCCATTCATTACGCCCGTGCTCACGCACTGATGGTTGAGACATTACAGGAGACTCGCATTGTAGTGATAACGAATTACCTTACCTTGGTGCTTCTTAATACATGTATCGAAACTCATTTCTGCGTCATTTATCCTGTTGGGTTACTCAACGGTCCCTTATTCCTTCGGACACTCGCTCCGAGTAAGACGAGATAGAAAAATATATTCTCTTCCGAGTATAGAAAAAATATTCATAGTCGGCTTAGAGCTAAGAGAAGTCTGAATGTTGGGACTGAAGAGTTATAGAGATCACTATAACTTCCTGAATTTTAATGATGAAACTGAAGTTATCTGAAAATTTATGGGACGTACGGAAATGTAGTCTCGTCATATTTTGAGCAGTACGAATATTGAGGAAATGCTGCTGGAGCTTTACTGTAAACGTTCTAATCGTGAAGATTTTAATTATCTGTCAATGTTATTGATGGTAGTACTCGGGATGTTAACTAAACAGAGTTAAGCTGAAAATCTAGTTGATTGTTGGCTATCTCATCTTTCCGATGACCTCTCTTGGAGGAACTAATCCATGGTATAACTCCTAGCACATCCTTCCTACTACTAGTTGTGAATACTAACTTAGGTATCCTTTGAGGAATACTACGTTATTCAGGGGCAGTAACTAGTTGAGGGCGACAACTAGTTGAGGGCGACAACTAGGTAGGGGCGACAACTAGGACGTCTCTCAAATACATTCAGGAATAATTTTAAGTGAATTCTACCTTGATTCCCATGATTCGTTTTCGTATCATTAGTTCTATTTATGTTTATATGCTGACGCGTATTTTGCATGAGTTCACCGTTATGTTTTATTGAGAACATTTCTTAGATAACCAACGCACAGCACCACAGTTTTATTAACCGTATTTCCTGGAGTCTAGTGGTCTAAATTCCTCACTATTCAGAGTCGTGCCTCGGTATTCAGAGTCGTGCCTCGGTATTCAGAGTCGTGCCTTGGTATTCAGAGTCGTGCCTCGGTATTCAGAGCCAAAGAGGCACAGTGAGGGCAGGAGGGGACATGGAGAGGTGCCACTTGCAAGTGTGACGAGTCCTCATTGAAGTGTGATAACCTGCAGCAGCTTCTTCCTGTGTCGCTCATACCTTGTACTTATCCTTGTGTAGCTGCACGAGCAGCTGTGCTGGTTTGTGAGGTGGTTTGTGTTGGTTCTTGACAGGGTTAGTGTGCTATCTTAAAATTTATGGTGTGGTTTGTGTGCTTTATGGAAGTTCATGACATGGTGAGTGTGGCATCTTCAGATTTATGGTATGATTAGTGTGCTTTATGGAAGTGTATGATATGGTTAGTGTGGCACCTTGGGGCTTGGTTGATGTGGCGTCACGAACCCCCAACTTCTGGAGCCGCCGTATTAGCTCGAATTATACTACAATACGCATAATAGGATGCGTAACTCTGCACCCACAACTCTAGTCTCGACTTCTAATGCGTCTCATAATCCCATTGGGATATACCCGCACACCTCCTGGGTGTTCATGCATCCAAGATGGAGAATCCTCCCCCCGTAACCTAACTTGACCATGTGGCTGTGTGGCTCATGCAGTGCTACCGACACTTAATTTTCTCTCTTCTGTTTGCTGGTGTTCGCTGTTACTCGCTGTCTGTACAGTCACGGATTTTCTTCCTAGGATACATGACTCCCCAAAGGGTGTGAGTGCATCCACAGGGAGCCGTGAGTATATTCCAAGGAGTGCGTAAGTATACGTCCAGGAGGTGCGTGTGTGTACTTCCATAGGATCGTGAGATGTTTCTGAAAGTTAAAACTAAATAGTAGTGGATGAAACCGCCTCCTGCCTAGCTATTACTGTCATTATCAGTGTGTGTTCAGTCGGGGGGAGGGAGTCTTATAGGCCTCTGACGTACGCAGGGGGTCATGGAGACCTTTGATGTGCGCACAAGGTTCTAAGGGGCATCAAGTTAAGGAACCCACTGTATTGCAAGCTCACAGTTCTTTCTGTTTGCTTCAACTGAATGTTTTTTAAACTCAACTCATTTCGAAGTCAACTTTTGGGAAGTTTCATCTTTATGTATTCAAATTTTTCATTTCGTAGGCCGTCTGTTGTGCCCTGTATGTATGCCCCCTGTGTGGTCGGGAACTGGCGCTTCCGTTGCTTTTCGTTGGCGGACGCACGGGCGTTGTCTTCTATTGTTGCTGCTGGTGCCTCAGTGGCACTCTCCTGCGCGTTTAGAAATCGCTCTTTGTAGAGCTGTCACTCGTCCAGTTCAGTTGCCTCATTCTTCACCTTGCAAAACATACCGTATTTTTTGCACTATAAGGCGCACCCTCAGTTATGAGGTCCATTTCTGTACTTCACATGCTAAAACAAAAATGGCGGTATCCGTGACAGATTTTGGGATCCGGTGCACACATAAGGCGCACCGGATTAAATGGCGCACGACCAATTTTTGTGAAAATTTAAGACTTTTAGTTGCGCCTTATGGTGCGAAAAATACGATAATTTGAGGTCGAAACATGTGCAATCGAGGACAATTTCTCGTATTGAATTAGTCATGTTTTTCTCAGGTGTATAGGATTGTGCAGCTAGTTTTTACCCAGCGTTGTATGATTTTATAAGTCTGCAACAATTTGACTGTGGCTCGGCCAGCGAGATTGGTAGTATTTTGGGTAGCTCTGAAGTCTAGGGCTTTAGTAGCAACCCAAGAATGGACCGAACGGCTCGTTCCTGTTCCATTTTATGTTATTTTATTCTATTTTATTCTATTCAATGCGGTGTTTGTCGTTATGAGCCCGGAGCACTACACACGTTCTCTCTCCTGTGCCTCTACGAGCAGTTCACCAACTGTGTGTCGTAGCTCTGAGTTATAGTCTTGAAGTTATTGTCTTAAATGCTTGTATAAATTGAGTTATAATCTTTGATTGACCTATAATTGTGAATGAATCTTGTATATTATCCCTCGTTTTCAAGTTGTCACGTTTTCTGATATTTTCAACGATTCATGTACCACATATATCACAATTATAATAAATAATGTACCACACTTGTTTACAATTACAACGGTTGTTATACTGCATTTCTCACAGTTGGGACTGTTAATATACCCAATTTTTCACAGTTTTAGCGGTTTATATACCCCATTGCTCACAGTTTCAAAGGTCCTACCCCATTTTTCATTGTTTTAACGGTCCATGCATCCCATTTCTCAGTTTTAAAGGCCCATGTATACCATTTCTCACAGTTTTAAAGGTCCTACCCCATTTTTCACTGTTTTAACGGTCCATGCATCTCATTTCTCACAGTTCTAAACGTCCATACATCGCATTTCTCAGTTTTAAAGGTCCACGTATTCCATTTCTCAGTTTAAAGGTCCATACATTGCATTTCTCACAGTTTAAAGGTCCATACATTGCATTTCTCTCAGTTTAAAGGTCCATACATCGCATTTCTCTCAGTTTTAAAGGTCCATGTATTCCATTTCTCAGTTTTAAAGGTTCATGTATTCCATTTCCCACAGTTTTAAAGGTCCATGTATTCCATTTCTCAGTTTAAAGGTCCATACATCGCATTTCTCACAGTTTAAAAGGCCATACATCGCATTTCTCAGTTTTAAAGGTCCGCGTATTCCATTTCTCAGTTTAAAGGTCCATACATTGCATTTCTCACAGTTTTAAAGGTCCATGTATTCCATTTCTCAGTTTTAAAGGTTCATGTATTCCATTTCCCACAGTTTTAAAGGTTCATGTATTCCATTTCCCACAGTTTTAAAGGTCCATGTATTCTATTTCTCCCAATTGTACAAATTGATGCGCCACGTGTTGTGACTGGGACAAGTTCTGAGTTCTGTATCATGGTTACCTGACACATCACAGGATCCAGCTCTAAATTGTCACCTGACCTCGCCTCAACGCCAGGTTCGATGCAACTTGACCTTTGTAACAGTGAGCTCACTCTGTCTCTGTGGCTCTGCAATTGTGTGGGGCGCTGTGGGGTGTGTTGTGAGTCGTTGCTGCAATTGTATGGGGCACTGTGGGGTGTGTTGTGAGTCGTTGCTGCAATTGTGTGGGGTGTGTTGTGAGTTGCTGCAATTGTGTGGGGCACTGTGGGGTGTGTTGTGAGTCGTCGCTGCAATTATGTGGGCGCTGTGGGGTGTGTTGTGAGTCTGCAATTGTGTGGGGCGCTGTGGGGTGTGTTGTGAGTTGCTGCAATTGTGTGGGGTGTGTTGTGAGTTGCTGCAATTGTGTGGGGCGCTGTGGGGTGTGTTGTGAGTTGCTGCAATTGTGTGGGGCTGTGGGGTGTGTTGTGAGTCGTCGCTGCAATTGTGTGGGGTGAAGGCCAGTGAGTTCAGAGGACTGGCATGTGTGCCGCATTCCTCATCACTTTTGTAAAGGCTTCTCGCAGCGCCCTGCAGTTTGTTTTCGAATTTGCTCTTGTTGACGTTGCTATTAATGGTTAGTTTTCATCGCGTCGTTCACTGGTTATTTTCAGGTTTGTTTCTGCATTGTTACTTGTTTTTGTGGGGGGTTGAGTTTCATTTTGAAGAAGAGATGGATGCTATGGTTGTTATGGCTCATACGTATATTCCAATTTTTTTGTAGTAAAATGTCAATTTTTTAGATTCACTTCTAACGAAGGCATTTGTTGGACACATTAACTCATTAATGCCTAGTGACAAGTCGATTTGCCAGATGAAAAATATAATTTAATACTATACCGTAAGAAGCAAAGTGAGATGCTGTAACTTGTTCAGTACACGTTCAGTACTCGCCTCGTTGCGGTCACATTCCACATCGAACAATAGCCTTCACAGTATTGAAATTATATAATATTTGTGATGTGGCAAGTTGACTGGCCAGTCAGCATTACTGAGTTAATATTGAATTGATTCTTATTAGTGCTAGTGCGACAGTTCTATGATGCGTGTCTGGGTAAATGAACAAAAAATTACACAGCTGTGTACAAGCAGTAACTTGTGTTCTCATTCCTTCAATCAGGAGACTTGCAGGACTTCTGTTCATTCATGAATTAATTCATTAACGATATAATGAATTGTGGCTCAGAACGTAAGTTATATTCAGCATACACTGACTCACTTTACAGACTTGCATAAGGCAGTTAACTTTCCTTATTAAGGTTGTAGACACTGGACCGCCATTATGACCAGGTCTCTTTGACCTTCATGTGGCTGTGTGAATACCTTGCTTCTTATGAACATATTGTTTTTATATATGTGTTACATCACACGCTACAACACCTGGTGCAGTTACACACGCTACAACACCTGGTGCAGTTACACACGCTACAACACCTGGTGCAGTGACACACGCTACAACACCTGGTGCAGTGACACACGCTACAACACCTGGTGCAGTTACACACGCTACAACACCTGGTGCAGTGACACACGCTACAACACTTGGTGCAGTTTTCACTGTCACTCAATTTACTACACCGCGATGGTCATTGAAAACGGTCGAAATTTCGAAAACCTTGTAATTTCAACTGAAATAAACACATCAAAGAAGCTAAGTTTGCCCATCATATTCTTACGAGGTTGTGGAACTGCAGGCGGGGTGGTGTAGGTGGTATGGTGGTGCAGGTGGTGTGGTGCAGGGGGGGTGGTGTGGGTGGTATAGTGGTGCAGGTGGTGGTGTAGTGCAGGTGATGGTGTGGTGCAGGTGATGGTGTGGTGCAGGTGATGGTGTGGTGCAGGTGGTGGTGTGGTGCAGGTGGTGTGGTGCAGGAAACGGGCTCAGTTGTACTGTGATCCTTATATGTTAGGCACGTGCAGTGGTACGTGTCATGCACGTCACTGCACGTGTCACGTACGTCACTGCATGTGTCACGCACGTCACTGCACGTGTCACGTACGTCACTGCACGTGGATGCACGTGGCTGCACGTGAGCAGGAAGGACGGGCGTGGAGCATCAGCCACGCGGTTGTGTGCTTCCTACTTGACGTGTTTCCTGTGACGTCATCAACCTCTGCGTCCAATTCAAGTTCTTGCATCAATAAAATCAACAGTGACAAAGTGTAAACTTGAATTCTTTTCATAAACAAAAATGCATATTTTTTATAGGGACCCACATGACAAGGCTCCAGATGAGGCAGTGGCACCCACAGGTGGGTTACATCACAGCAAGTGAGACAACCCACCGGTGGGTTACATCACAGCAAGTGAGACAGTAACACCCACCGGTGGGTTACATCACAGCAAGTGAGACAGTAACACCCACCGGTGGGTTACATCACAGCAAGTGAGACAGTAACACCCACCGGTGGGTCAGGACACGGCAAGTGTGTCAGTAACACCCACCGGTGGGTCAGGACACGGCAAGTGTGTCAGTAACACCCACCGGTGGGTCAGGACACAGCAAGTGTGTCAGTAACACCCACCTGTGGGTCAGGACACGGCAAGTGTGTCAGGGCACTTCCTCCGCAGGTTTTGTAAGGCACAGCTTGCTGCTGCAATTGTCTGCGCTGTGAGTTATTTTGTCAATAGAATGAGCTAGGGCTGATGGCGGCATCCTACTTAAAGATGTCCTCCACACAAGTGATTGATCTGTCTGATCTGCCTCAGTCTCTAAATGGTCCTGCTATCAGAACTAAAAGACGACTTTTAGCTTCGTCTGCGCAGTTGTATCTGTTGCCACCAGCCCTGCCCTGATGGTGTAATTCGCTGACCTTGCTCATCATTTAACTGCTGCTGCGCTGTTTAATTCTGTTCTTGCTGTTGCATCTCACTGAAGTAATTTTGGGTATTCGCTTCCTAACATTCTTGCTAGTACCACGACTCAATGCTGCTGTTGTTACACTGAATGCTGTGAGCTGTATAGGTCCTGGTGATGCGGGCAAGGTGTTGCTCACGGGTGTTTGCTGTTCTTCATTATTTCTGAAGGCTTCTTAACACGTTTGTTGCGATTGCCTGATTGGTGTAAAACTTCACTTTGTACGCATAGTCACTAAAAGACTTGGAAAAAATTACAGAACCTAACCTCAGTGACCCACCGGTGGGTCGCATCGCAACGAACGTGTTAAGGCCGCCAGCGGACGCCGAAAAACGGCGAATACTTAGCTTATTGAAGAGCAGGGAGTACGAGTGTTAAGTGGCTTGGTGGGGGAGGGCGTGGGCCATCATAGGTTGAGAGACGCTGGTTTTGGACTTCATGCGTCCACTGGGAGTTCGTGGAGACCTTTCTTTCGTCCACAGGGAGTTCGTGGAGACCTTTCTTTCGTCCACAGGGAGTTCGTGGAAAACTTTTTCCCGTCCACAGGGAGTTCGTGGAGAACTTTTTCCCGTCCACAGGGAGTTCGTGAAGACCTTTCTCCCGTCCACAGGGAGTTCGTGAAGACCTTACTTCCGTCCACAGGGAGTTCGTGGAGACCTTTCTTCCGTCCACAGGGAGTTCGTGGAAACCTTTCTTCCGTCCACAGGGAGTTCGTGGAAACCTTTCTTCCGTACACAGGGAGTTCGTGGAGATCTTTCTTCCGTCCACAAGGAGGGTGGGGGAAGGTCCAGATCGTTGACATGCTCGGGGGGAGTTGGTGGGGAATAGTCAGGAAACTCCTCGACTAGCGAGCGTTGTGCCATGTAGTGTCATCACACTGCTGATTGATGCACAAATACTCGTATTTGTTGATGCTTGTGTCATTGAGGAGCATTTGTGCATTGCTGGGCAAGTGCCTTATTATGGACAACCCACTGAAAAACTTTCATTTGTGTGTAAATTTTCATCACTAAACGTACAGCTTGTGGCAATGTTGACCTATTTTAGAACGTGCATTGTTCGCGGTCACGCAGTGCAAGGATAACAACGCTGGTCTTGTGACGAGGATTGAAGGAGAGGGAGGATGATTTGCATTTAATTTGTGCTGGTGTGTCTGGTGTGGGAAGCATAGAGTGATGCTTCTGACGTGACCACCGTGTCTTCTTGACCGCTTTCGTCCCACTCGGAGGCTGAGTAGCGGAGTCCGTCACTCCTCCCTGCCACTCGGAGGCAGAGTGGCGGAGTCGGTCATTTCCTGCCACTCGGAGGCAGAGTGGCGGAGTCGGTCATTT
>VCRD01006097.1:0-29493 GCA_006783055.1 Trinorchestia longiramus
GGTCCGTAAGGCGATGGTCCGTAAGGCGATGGCCTTAACTCGTAACTCTCTACTCCTTTTCCCTCTCTCACTCTCTCTCTCTCTCTACCTACTTCTACTCCTTCTCCCGCTAAGTCCGCTAAGTTTTTGTAATATAATAATGCGTGTTGTGTGCAGGCGGTGACGTACAAGGTGGTGGCAAGGGATGTGACAGGAGGGACTGACGTGGCTGCGGACTGCGAGGATGTCGTCGAGGCACCGAAGAGAATCTCCAAGTTCAAGGCGGGGCGTCAGAAGCAGTAGCTACCTGCTAAACAAACAGAAAATTCGTTACAAAACGCATTTTAGAATCATCAGCAAATCATCGCAGTCCAAATATTTTTTTGCACAGGATAAATTGAATATGAAGATCATCAGTTACACATTCACTGCAACGTAGAGGTGTGGCTTGCTTAGTATAAAGAATGTGGCTAGCTTGAGGTACATAAACTGTAAAATTGAAAAATTGGTTGCAGCTCAGACGCTTCGATGCATTTATGATGTGAGGGGCAAATTGAATCACAAAGGCGAACACTTGTTTTATTGAAGTTGTTCTGGAAGCTCAACCCGGACAATTGGTTGTTCAGCACTGATGTTTTTCTCACTTACTAGTTCTCACCAATGTTTGGTCGCCCAGAGTTAACTTGATGTTATCTTCCCTCACCAACTGTGTGTTTCAAGGAACGATTATTTATGAATGTTAAATTCTTAGTTTCATTAAATACCTGTACCTACGATCACAGATAGTTCCTCAGTTTGTGCAAAATTCTGAACTAGCAAATTTTGTTGCTAGCTGCGTAATATATAACAAAATTGTAACTTTATAAACTGGTGGAAATCATTGCTACCGGCGTTTTTACTTCGTCTTGAGAGCACACAGTTGCAGCTATCTTATATACCTACATTATCAAAGATAATGAAGCAAATGTACTAAAGTATAGTATTTTCACGGGCAATGATACATTCTTATCAAAAAAACGCTGTCCTGAGAGCTGGAGAAAACGAAACGTTGCATTTGTATGCGTAAGATAATTAAAAAAATTTCGTAAACGCAGTGCGTACTATTTATTGCTGGAATTATATTGGAGAAATAAATCATTGACGAAGCAGAATACACGACTTACTATTTGGACACGGCTGTTGACGTACGTAGTTCTTATATAAGAATACTGCGCTATACGTTGCACTTGTAACATTTTCCACTGAACGTGAACTCGTTTATGATATGCCGTGAATACGTCGGAAAATAAGCTACCAATTGCTACAATGCACAGACGTGCACACACACACACACACACATTTACACATTCGTACATAATACAAATTCGATCATTGAGAAGTTATGCTGTTTAAAGCTCGTATTGAAAATGGATAAGAATGAACAAATAAGTAAATCTAAATGGGCCCCTGACAAAACTCATAGGACATCAAGGCTCTGACTCCGGATTTCCGACTTCGTACAACCTTATTCGCCAACTTTTTTCATACTGCATAATTGAAGATTGTAAGAAGAACGAATGTAAATCAGTTAATGAGATTTTAAGTTCTAGAAGTAGACAAAAGGAGCAACTGAAGAGAACACTTTGAGTGAATATTAGTTACAGCTTAGATGTATTTATTATGCTAGGTTCTGATCATGATCGACATATGGACTCATTCCTTACTTACGAACGTGTCGTGCTAAACGTTCGACTCGCTTCCTCTGTAACTTAAATTTCTCTCCTACAAGCAACTGCAACTAAACATCAACTCTATTCAATGAACTTTATAAACAATCAATCTCATACTAGCTTCTCATAAGTACTAATAGCTTATGTAATCCTGTTCAATACCCTTTGAACACTTAGAATGCCTGGTATCCATTACCCAAAGCTTGCAAACTATTCGCCGTTGCAATTATCCCAAACCTTCTAATTTCCAATCCCAAATGAGTGTTGCAAATACTTCCAGCACATCCATACCCGGTTCAGTTTTTACTTTACTCCGTTATCTTTCATGTGTACTGCATCAAGCGTGAAGATTTTAACAATACTATTTTCCTTTGCACTTGATTAAGTTTTAATGATGTGATAATTTATCTCTTTCTCAAAGAAGGGGAAAATTTTCCGGATGAATGGAACAGATTTTACAACCAAACACTTGAAAATGGTCGAAAAAATACTTGTAAGGGGGAAAAGTTGATTATTGAAGTTAATTTTCCGAATTTACAGAAGAAAACAAGTTTCTGATTTGCCGACTTATTTTTTCTGTATGTTAATAATACGTTAAGTGCTGATGCTATAATATTTGGATACAATGCTTTCTTAAACTTTTTTTAGCCGTGTTGAACACGTTGTGATACTTATTACGTATATTGTGCCTTTTGTTTTATTTTTTCCTTTTAAAAAAGAGAATATTTTAGACATGTTGATTTTAGTTACCTTCAGTTTACCTCTTTCCAAGCACTTCTCCATTCAATTTTAGTTTTTTTTAATCGGGTCATATTCTTATTTTACGTTTCAATTGTCCAAAAATAATCAAAGAGAAGCTCTCAACATAGTCTTACAGTTTGTATTATAGTTTTTTCGAGCTCTATTTTTGCATCTCTTCACTCAAATGTTCCTGAAAAGGAATGATGTAGACTGAGTGGAAGTATTGTACACATCTATTCCAGGACAAGACGTTCATTTCGAGTTTTGAGTGAACTCGACTGATTAATGATTGCTATTGCATTAATATTGCTTCAAGTATGTACCCAAAATAATGTTTTTATAATAATTAATAATGCTCGTAGTTCATGTATAGTTTACGAAATCTATGATTATAATTGTCTTCAATTTATGAATAGATCTTGACTGGATCAAATTTCTATTTACATCGGGGTCTATAAAACTAACTATGAGAGTTAACAATTCTTCTAATTCTAAGTTATTCCGTATCAAAAAATATGTGACAAATTTTAGCATCACGTTCTAGGCAATAACTTTGATTACGAGAATTTTATTGTAGTTTTTTCACTTATGCAAGGAAATAAGCTATTTACTTGGCTAAACTGCTCAAACAAACTAAACCGTAACGTACAAGAGCCTGGCTAATTCTTGAGAAAACTGCTTTTGTTTTTAAAGGTAATGCATTCACTCACTAAGAAATTAGCAAAGGCTACTTAGACAGAGCAGCATATGTCAATAGCGCGTGTGATAAATCTATTTTTCGAATATTAAGTTATTTTAAATTATTGGTGCGAAATTACACTATATCAATTCCATATCACGAACTCTAGTTTCATTGGAGTTTACTCAACACTGAACAAAATACCCATCTACCTACAATCTTGAACACTATTTTGTTGAAGTTGGGCGTGAATGCTTTAAGTATTATTTAAATTCTATGAAAATCAATTTGGTATGGCAGGAAATAGCAATGATGTTTGCCATGAAATGAAACATAGCACAAGACTAACATAGAAGCAAGCAGTCATGAGGGCAAGCGAGCTTCAGTAAAATATACCTCTCTAATAATACAAAGATGTACTATAAAATTTAGGTCTAGCATTAGCAGCGTGCTGGTCAGAAAGACGTCGCAGCTCTAGGATAACAGTGACTACGTACTGTGACGTCATAAAAATGTGCTTCAATTTTTATGTACAAAAATATATACTCTATCAAAGTTCCAGACACTCGCCGATTACTTGTCAAAAACATGAATTTTGAAATTAGTGAAAGTTTAGATTCTTATATTATTACTAATAAAGAACCTCAACTTGCATATTGTTTTAACGAATGCATACAAGAAGCATACATAAGAAAATGTTTATATATTACTGTACAATGAAAAGTACACTTGAGTGATGCCATGGCCAGTATTTTAAGAGTGACGTGACTTGGAAACTGGCACTCGGTCACTGTTAAAAATAATCCATATTAGTACTGTATTTAGCTCACTTATCGAGCTTATTATTCAACTAAACTTTTGAGATTGCGTTGTACAAATATTTCCGATTTATTCCCACTAATTGCAATTACAATCTAAAGCCTTCGATGAAAGTTTAAAGCGATTGAACAGTGCTATAGAATTAGAAATAGGGCATACCAGTTCAATTTATTCAATTTTACATTTGTAAAACGTGCTGCTTTTTGACCGTTCAGTATTAATGATAAAATCGATCTTTTAGAGATTGATGTTGCTCCTGAATGACAATCTCCAGTCTCTGCTAAGAAACGTAGACGTGTTGTATATTGTCACAAAGATTCTTGCTATTTTATCGTTTAGTTACTGTCGTCTGATCTACTGAATCACTTTTACTACCAGCATTGTTATTGTCGTCGTCGATGTGTCGTGCGTAGCAGGTCAAATTACGTGGTCGAAAATGTTGTGCACAATACGTATTAAGTGATTTTTTTTTGTCTGCCACGAGGTTCCGCTTGTGTGTTGTGTTATGATATTCAAAGTTAATGTTTGTTAGACATCTAAAACGCACAATTAAATTTACAGGCTTGATAAATTTACAACCATTAAAACTTCATTTGAATCATAAGACGTACGTTCAAACTTATTTACTCGTTCTGATTTCGATCAAAACACAGTCTTTATACGCAGAGATATTTTCTGGATAGTAATAGACGTTACCGACAGCGAGGTAATTATCACAATAAGTTTCCCACTGAACACGGTATCTTCATAGTTGCAGTATGACTTTTCCGTAGTTCGTGATTGTGTACCGTAGACGCTTTATTCCCTATGCAGATAGTATTAGTTATAAGCGTAGAAAAATGCAAAGTACATGAGTGTTCTGTTGTGAACGTCTGTCTCCATAATCGCTAGGCCGAGCTCATTATTCCCCGCATCAGTGTCACGACATAATGCCGTGTGCCACTATACACCTGATGTCTTCAATAATTCTATCCTAAATATTATTGCTTAGCTGATGGACATTAAATCACTCCCTCGGGAACACAGAAGAAAACTCAGAGGTAAGCATAATTTGGTCTTATTCTACTTTAATTATTCCATCCATTTGCGAAATGCGTGTATGCAGCTCTAGAAACCTATGTCAGGAATGAAAACGTCGTTAATTCCAATTCTAAAGCCAGTAGTAGTAAACGAATGAACGGTGTTGGAAATTTTGATTGAATCTTAGCTCGTAGCAATGGACGAGCGGTTCGTCAAATGTAACGCTCGAAGATATCAGATAAATACGAATACGTCTGTAAGCTTGCGCGCACATTTCACTGTACACAACTCACTGCAAACACAGCTTTCGGCATGTTAGATTTGTTGTTAATTTCACTCAGTACATTCGATTTATAACATGCACTCCTTAACAAAAAACAAACTTGCATTATCGACACTTAAATTTAGTGCACTGCTTGCACACATGTGTACGCAGGACTTCATTAGAGTTCCTGCACACCTATTTCCAGAACCCAACTTTTACATGAAGAAACCAGTCAATTTTTCTAGACTTGATATCCTTGTCGGTGTTAAATAAAATACTTCATGCCCACCACTTCGACTCGACCAATGAGTCAACTGCACACTGACTCAGCTAAGTCAATTACACATTCACTCGTATTGCTTTTCATGTCTCCCATTAATGCTAGATCGTAAGTAATTGGCTTCAATGTCACAGGTAAAGAATTTTTCTTTCATAGAATTTCTCCAGTAGTTCTGTAAGATTCCCCCACCGTTCGTATTGTTAGATCCACCCTGTGGATGGAGTAGCTGCGGTAGTTTAGCTGAACCTTGCTAGAACAAGGGACTAGAGCTGATAGCGCGCGTTAAATGTTTGTCTAGTAGCCATTTGGTTTCACTGCTGGTAATCGGAAGAAGCATTCACAAGCGAGTACAAGTACTCATGCGCGAGGAGGTGTACACGTAATAAATACTGTAAGCGAAGCTGTGAGATTTAGTGAACAAATTCAATCGCACTCGAGTTTACACACGGCGGAAAATGCTATAAGATGGAAGCTAAAAGAGCGTTCGCAAAGCACAACAAACAAACGATCATTATCGATAACGTAAACTTTTTGTATGAATGCTTCTCGAGTGCACCGTTTCTCGAGTTCAAACTTCCCTGAAGTTAAGCCGCAAATCTCGAAAATTGAGGATAATAGATGAAATTTTTTGAAAGCCATACTTTTTCATTTTCATGAATTCACTAATGAACGCGTCCAATCAATACTCGTAAATACTCATTCAAAGAAGACGACGATTGGAAAGATCATCTATGGAGCGATAAATTATTATTGATTGATACTAGAGAATACCATTTCTGGAGTTGTTATTGTGGGGCTAAATAACGGACGATGCAGGTATATCACGGAAAAGTGTAAACTATCATACATTAAATGGGAAAGTTTTTCATCTTATTGTTGAACACTGATATAGCTTTTTGGTTGCAGTTCAGTTTTAGTAAAAGCTCCAGTGGAAAAAAATTAAGCATACAAAATATCTTCGTAATCCAGACACATGCTGTAATATTTGTGTAATCATTGTATTATCGTTAAGGAGACTCAGGATTGTACTGTTATATTATTGAGTAGTACACGAATGAATATTGAATGTTTGTGCACTTTAGACTTACTCCTGAGTTATGAAAAGTTAAAAATTAATGTAAAAAATCCATGAAATGGGGTATCTGCGATAGCTGTTGTATTTTCTCATCAGTATGGACCGTTTATCTGCCGACATATTTTAACAGGGTTTTTTCAGGATAGAAATCAGTGAAATGCAGTCCCCAGGTTGCGATGCTCTATCAAAATCTATTGCTAGCTATTGGAAATGAACAGGAGTATGCCATGAAGTTTCTTCGGTAAATGCCGCATGATGAAATACCAGTTCCTGTTAACGTACGTGCTCGTCCAGTGGATATGCAACTATGTGCATTGATTCATCAACAGGTTTCAAAAAGTATTTCAAGAAGAAAATTGGCAAACAATAATTTGTGCACCCAGCGAGGGATTCCACATTTACGAGGACTGGAGAAACTAAAGCTTCACAACATGCAATCGCATATAAGTAATTAAAAAAATAAAAATGCATTTACCAATACGTACATCATTTTAGCATCAAAATGCTAAAAAACTCATAATTATGCCTCATTTTAGCATTGAATAATACGTCATCGTTGTTGCAGCTGGTTGCCTCTAATACCAATTTATTTGAGAAGAGCTATTTCGTTGCGGAGTTTGAGTTCTACTGTCGTCGTCAAATGATAAATATTAATAAGAAAAGTTGTCCTGCTTTTAGCATCATTATCCTACGGAGTATTTCTCTGCCCTTCAGTCTATATTCTGAATCTTGGAAGTAAGAAACGGAGGGACGGATCTGTGACAACAATGTAACAATAATAATCCCTCCGCACTATCCCTTAAAATCGAAAGAGAATGGCGGACAGGTCAGAGCATTTACACAAACCCAGTAAAAAACCAGTACTCATTTCGGGTCTGAGATCCACCGAACCTTTTGCTGCAAGACCATTCAACTTTCGTTAGTTCACCTCTGTCATGGAACGTTTTCCATCCTGATCAGGTTTCTCAAGTGAGGAAGCAAGATGAGAAACCTGGCCTTAATCAAGGCTCCGCACGGCCTCCACTGAACATCGTTTTATTCTCTGCACATATCTTTCTTATCAAGTGCTTTTTTCACTCCATCCATACATACCTTGATCTACCTCAATCACCCTTTCCTTGCACTTCTGACTACGTCATTTACTTCACCAGACGCTACTCGTGTATTCGTTGCATCTCCAAATCACTCAACACTCTATGCTCTACCCTACTAGTATTTGACAATTTGCTTACCAAAACTGTCCGTCACACCTCCTGCGTGCTCATTCTGTCAAACGAGGTCCGTGCCACAGCTCTGAAGCGTCTCATCTCCAAGACATTTATTCCTCTTTCAACCAGTCTCAATTCTCGTCTTCACAATGCAGAGAGCGGTCGGAACAAATTTCACTCATCGAAACATTTTCATATTCACACCCATACCCTTGCTCATCAAAACCATTTTCAACGCTTTTCATCCCTGGTATCCCTTCCTTCCTCTATACTCAGTCATCACCTTCTCTTCCTTTCCTTTACTTGCAGCGATACACGGCCCTTAGAACTCAAAATAACTTGCAAATGAGTAGAGAAATAAGCAGTCATCATTGAAGACATTCAAGAGGAAGTCAATCAGCATTTTCTCAGTTCGTAGGAGAGTGAAAAAAAGGAGAAAAGGAGAACGAAAAAATAAACAAGCAAAATCCATAATTGGTGCCTCTGCAGCTGCGATAAGCTATCCATAATTACTGCCCCTGAATTTACGGTGAGCATGCGTGTACAACACTACGCTACAATCAAGAACCAGAGAACTAATTTTTTGTAGCTTGTTCATTGTTGAAAACAGCTTTTCATGGCAGTACGTTAAGTTTGTTCAGAAGTCTGTTGACAAGCATCATCGATCTTAAATCATTTAAAATTTTGGACGTTTTCTTAATTGCTATCTCACAAATTTTTACCACTAAAACTGAAAACGACTCTGAAGCGAGTAAGGAATTAAATTTCTATTATGGCACACACGTTAATTACTTCATTGAAAGATCTGATAAAAAGAGGTATAAAGGAAGTCAAATAACACACACAACATCGTTGCCGGACTATAAATCCGAATAAGCTTTAGAATTTAATTATTCTAAAAAAATTAGTATACACGCAAAAAATTTCAAAAGTCAAATGAACTATAAAATTGTTATATAAATAGGCCGTTGTTGCTAGATTCATTGCCTATATGCCATGCAAACAGCTGCAAGCAACTTTATGCATCTGCTTAAAGAGATTGTAACTTTTGTGTTTATCCACCTACTTGGGTGATACGCCAGCTACAAATACATACGTTCCGAAACTTACTGAAGAAAGAAAGCAATGCATAAAAACACCGGGAAATATTCGTTGTAAAATATTCTTACACTTAAGTTACAGGGCTCAGCTAGCGAAGGCGTCTCAGGTATCTCACATACAATCACTACGTGTAATGAACATACAAGTGACCGCTTGTACGTTCACAATAGATCGCTTCGATGGTGACGATAACAAATGTTCTGGATTCATAGTATAGCTGGGACATAAATCATGTTATCTGTGGCCTGCATGGCCAATCGAACCATAAACCCGGAGTGGATGAAGCTTCGCTGCGCCCATCGGGTTCTGCCCATCAGATTATTCGCGTTAGGATGCCTAATGTAAACATTGACCAACTCGCCGTTCTTTTGCATCTGATTCTCAAGCTCAATAACTGCGACAAGGAGGATGAGCTCTTGATTGGGTTTTGGTATCTGGGCTCCAACCCTTGCCGAAAGATAATCTGGGGCAATGAAATATGACTCAAGGAATCTGATTTGGGATCGGGAACGAGGGCCGCGCATACAAACGGAATGGGGCAAGATTCACAGGAAGTGAATCCGATCAGAATCATTGCGTGTGAAGCGAATGGCTGGCGGGACACGGAAATCAAAAGGTGAAATTCAGAGGCTAAAAATGAACACGAATTTGACAGTCATCGATGAAAATAGATCAGAATACAATAAAATTTAATATATTGGAAAACGTTATAAAAAACTGTTACCGGTCAGCATGTCCAACTCACAGAGGAACTTCTACAATTTGATTTTGATAAAGGTTTTTGCGATGTTTCTTTACATGAGTTAACTCGTATATTCACACGTTTGAACTAGTGGTGTCCGATAGTAAACAGTCGAAAAATTCGATAAAAGGGACCTCCAAAATAGAAATACCGGTAGAATTACGCAATGCTCTCAAAACTTAAGAAAAATTCTTGGCTCTGGGAAATTGAAATCAAAATTGAAGCGCTAACGCTGTGAATAGGAGGGTAAAACAGAAATAAATTCTGTAGGTTTAAATGTTCAACATTATATGGCTAGCACGTGTGATAAAACTGCAATGATAGAGCCATGAGCTGAAGATATTCTCTGCTCTACTTGAAAGCAAGAAGGACAATGCGCGCAACATTCTTAACGTTCTAAAACAAATTTGTAAACACGGGTGTCATGATCGTGCAGCGCCTCAAGCAAACTTTGTAAGAGTTCACAGTATCAGCGCTCGGTATCAGAAACTGTAGCGAGTGAGCGAGTTAATGTGCAGGTCTCTTTGCAGAACAATGATATCCATAGATCTGATGACTTAGTTAAGGGCAGTCTAAGATGAACGGTTTAAACTCAATTTAAGAATGATCTATGATAATATTTGATAAAATATCCCCACAATTTGCTCAATTCCAGAAATTTTACATAGGTCGTTGAATAGGAAAACTATAGATCTGAAATTTTGCAAATTGTTATGGATTGTTTCGGGTCGCTGGTGACGTTGTTATAAGACTTATAATACTAGGTAAAAAGATTCCGCAATTCTAGTCATAAATTTAACCGTATTGTTGAGCAGCGCGAGTAATTCAGAATACATTCTCTGACAGTGTGGAGATGTCGACACTGGCACCTCACTCCTAACCAGTAAAAATCCCTCTCACGAGCGAGCTAAAATACTTCCTTTGAATCAATATGTAGCAATTGGCCAGAAGTACCGAAGTAATTTGCAGCAGAATTTGTGTTTTCAGAAGGCAAAATCTGACGAGTAAAGTCGGGCGAACATGGATGACTTATGAACAGCAGTTAAGAAAACTCCGGAACACTGGGCTTCAAGTATTCTTTGATAGATATGTATGAGTTGCAGAGTTTTACATGCACTACGTAAAAGAAACTTCTACGCCACTGCAAAAAAACACTCGCACGCTTACAAAAGCAGTTCACTTGAGCATGCATCTCATGCACGTGGAGCGGATTCCGAATGCTGAGAATTTCCCAGTGAAATTTGGTTCTGTTAAATATGTCAAGAAATTCCATTAATCTATTTTCAGATCCTGAAATGTACATCATAATTTCCCACGGAATAATATTTCGAACAAGCATAAGTTCCTAAAATTTGTTCAACGTAATTGAGCTAAATAGTTGAAATCCATAAGTGTAAAAATGTTCAGCCGACACTTGATTCAAGTTCAGTGTAAAATCGAATTTTTTTATGAAAGTATGTACTACGACGCGAAGTTTTTATTTCGTAGTCACAACATATTTTGGTATTGAAAGGTTTTACGTTGTTTCGTCATAAAAAAAGTCATTTAAAACAAGTGCATAGCGTCAATCGTTCACTCAGCACTCGATGCTTTGCAACAATTTTCTGTTGAGAATCTCAACAGTATCTCACGATAGTTTCGTGTCGTGGCCCGGACAGTTGGCCGTCAGAACATGGCTGGAAGCTGTTTTAGTTGTGCTCAGACTACCATGTCGAAGGTATGTTTTTTCAGATCAGCTCAAAGACCGCCGCAGGGCAGCTGTGATCAGGTATAGCACGCAAGGCTATATTTATTCAAAACACCACATCTTAACTATGCACTGGAAAATTTGTATTTACTTTAGGAGGCAAATCAATACGTAAAAAAAATCGTCAGCTTCAACTAAGGGCGGTCAATAAGCTGTGCTAAGAACCGTGGTGCTCGCTCTAATAGAGCGCTATTCGGCCTGCTATTCGACGCAAAAACTGCCATTAACTACTTTAAAATTCCTTGAAAATATCAGTAGCTGAGCATTCCACGTCCAGGAGCAATTTGGCAAGCTTATAAATATTCAAAGGGCAAACAAGACATTCAATTAGGCGATATGTTGCGCCCAAGTGTTGACCCTCTGCTTCATTGAGGCCCTGCCAGCCAGGGTGGGGAGCTCGCCACATGGTAGCCCAGTTTAAAGTGGCTGTCGAGCGCGATTACCATGCATTTATACACACAACACGTAACTTTTTCTTGTAGCAGAGTTAATCATGCAGGCTGAGAAGAACAAAGGCTCATTTCACATAAAAAGATTTTCTGTTGATTGCACTAACCTTCTGAGTCCAGTTCACACAACTCTTTTAGAACATTTCCCCAGGTAATGTAAACGCACGACTACATGTGAGCCAAACCTTTTTTCCTCTGTGATGGACAAGTGAGTGTTACTGAAGACTAGCATGAATACTGTTGGCTTCAGAATGTTAATTCGCTAGATGAATTCTAAATATTAATGTGAAACTTCAATTATGAAAAAATCTAGAAAGTTCTCGCGGAAATTGAAAATTTAACTTTCTAGATTTGACTTATTTGAAATTATTATAGCAACGAATGTCTTAAAGATTTACGACGAATTATTGTGTTTTAAATGAATATCTTTCCTGAATATATACGGAACTTCCATTCTGTATCTTATCTACCGATAACATGGTAGTGTAGAAAAACTAAAAACTGGAAACAATGGCGTATTTTATGGTAATCACAACCCTTTGCTATCCACAATACAATGTTTATATTGCATGTTTCCCTGTCCTGATTTCAGTTCAATAATTTTCCTTCAGTTATGGATTGGAAGAAATGGGAAGGACACACATAGAAATAGAAACAACTATACATACACTGTATTACATAGGTAGACAGACGGAGTTTCTTTCGGTTTGCAATTTTGAATTTTAGCAACGAAATGTGAGAACAATACAGCCTTGCGTCTCTTTCAAAATTTACACGAACAACATTGTTATTAATTTGTACTAAAACTGATAGGAAGTGAATTAGGAAACATGATGTTTCTGTTTGTGACGGTTTGTAACGCTATATTTTTCAATTTACCTGAGTGTACTTTTTACCGAAAAAAGTTTCTGATTCGCTGGCAAAAAATCAAACACAGCCATGCAAAAACTGATGCATTATTTGTGATTTACGCACGAATATATGCATACAGGCGAGTTTCGTTCAATTTATATTTTTTCATGAAAAAACATAAGGGTCCCTTACGATTTTTTACTCAAAAATTTTCGATATAAATTTTTCTTTTATTTGCACAGAAATTAATCAGAAGTCAAGGACTACTATAACAGTAGTCCTTGTCAGAAGTGCATAAGGAAACACGTTAGATCATAGACTTGTGTTTAAATCAACCAGAAATGCAACATTTTCCAGTCTACCAATAGCATGTATTGAGTAGGAATTAAACGATAGATGCAAACAAAAAGTGCAAATTAACGAATAATTAAGAAAATATAAGATGGATCATCCTACACAGGCTCCTATGAGCTATGGATAATAGACCAGATGAAATTTGCAACATTAGAGTAATTTTTTCTTGTCACCAATCGCTAATCGAGTGTTATACAAGGTTTCACAGAATTCTGAAACATTGACCAAAATAGGTAAAAATTTCGTAAGGAGATACCCTGTGCATTTTGTCAAGAAATTGAGAATCTGAAATCAATAATTACAGGTGATAGTTCAGCACCATGGCATGTATTGAGTAGGAATTAAACGATATATACAAACACGTAGTGCAAATTAACGAATAATTAACAAAAAATGAGATGCATCATCCTACACAGGCTCCTATGGACCTATGGATAACATACCAGACGAAATTTGCACCATTAGATTCATTTTTTTTCCAATCTGCAATTGAGTGTTATGCAAAGTTTTATAGAATTCTCAAACACTGACCTAAAAAGGTAAAAAACTTCGTAAGGGAATACTTTTTGCGTGTTTTAAAAATTTCAGAAATTTGAAATCAATAATTACAGGTCTTAGTTCAGCAACTTAGCATGTATTGAGTAGGAATTAAACGATAAACGCATATAAATAGTGCAAATTATTTAATAATTCAAAAACTCTGAGAGGCATCATCCTACAGAGGCTCCCTTGAGCTATGGATACTACACCAGATGAAATTTGCAGCATTGGAGTTTTTTTCTTGTTTGTAATTGCTCATTGAGTGTTTTACAAAGTTTCATAGAATTCTTCATCTCTGTAAGTTCAGAGTAGGTAAATCATTAACAATCGAGTTCATCGTACTAGGTACACAGTACAAGTAAATTCTGCTACGATTTAAATATTAACCGTAATCATCGATCATACATAACCCCAGGAGCAATAGTTTTTCTTCCCACGCAATTACTGTAGAGAGATACCAAACAAAATGACGATACTGTATGGAATCTGCATACCGTTAATTTTGGTTTAGCAGTGTTTGTCTTGCACAAGAATCTGACAATTATGAAAGTCTTTGGAATTGGTGTCCACTGCAAGTTTTTGTTTTCTTAAATTAAGAGTACAACAGGCACTTTTTGCCAAGTATTTAATGTTCAGAGGGCGATCTTAAACGTAAGCCAAGCCACAACTGCTCTATTAGTCTTAAAAAGTCAGAATTTTATCAAGGAGCTAATGGAGAAGCATTGCACGTTTGCTCGCAGATAAGAAGACAGACGTTGCAGCAGTTAAGCTATAACACTGAACTCGAAGTGTCAATAGACCACCAGGCTCCTCATTCAGGTAACAAACATTAGACAATTGATGAGGAGAATGTAAATCAAAGTTCTATTTGTGGCATAATTTTTGTTCCATAAGCTAACATCTGCGCAGAAAAAAGTACAATAAAGGAATTATAATATTGGGGTAAAACTATGTTTTCATGTTGTTAAGCGAACATTGTAACTGATGAATAGCTGCATGTTTTGGTTATCATATCTGATAGAAGTGTCAACTGAGAACAGTATGAAAATTTTAATTGTTTGTTATGGTTTCCTATGAGGACGAGCTTACGTTTGAACTGAAATTATGAGGAAGACGCAGGACTGTCCCATGGAGGCGTTGCAACAACAAGAGTCTTGTGCGTCTCTTAAGAGGCGCTTAGGCTGGTGATGTCCGCACCAACACCACATCATCTCATCTTATCGTTGGCGAACGACCTCAGTGACACCACGTCCTGGTCATTGTAGTCCTACCTTTCTACCCTACACTGAGCACTGATTTTGTGAACATGGGCTCTAATCATGTGGGGGTGGGGGCTGAGAGATAAATGTTCATTGTTGTCTCAAATGTCCAATAATATTAATTTTCGTGAGAGTATTTAGAACTCAGTTTTATTTGACCCGAAAAATATTCAATAATATCAAGTATCCATATTCAACATTAACATTAACAACATTAACAAGTATCTGCATTTGCATGCGGATACTTGAGGTGCCAAGCCCCTCAAAATGGTAGGCCTGAGGAGTAAATGGCCAGGAAAATTATGCAACATGCAATCTGTTCTCACATCCCATTGCTGGCGCTGAACACATGCGCGGCGCGAATAATTACAGAGCATATCGCTAAGAATTGCAAAATTAAATGAAGCTAACGTGATTCAAGTAGAATAGAATTACTATGATCTCTGTCTCGTATTTCGGTTTCCTTTTAACGCGAACTGCGAGGCTCGCCAATCCACCATAAATCACGGAGACTTCACTTCATTAGCACCGAGCTCTCGTATTATTAGGTGGCCGTCCAACTTGTCAACCCTGAGCCCCTCCCAGTGATGGATGCAGCCCATTATCCTCCTCTCATGCTCTCTAATAGAAATTATGCTAAAATCTCGTTGACAGAGCTCCCCTTTCACTAAATTTAAAGGAAACTGACGCGACCACAGTTCTCTCCAGCACGACGATCCGGCTTTAGTTGCTCGGACGCTGGTCTCGTTGGTGCATCATTGGATGATTTGAGCTTAAAACTTTTTTCTAGAAGCAAAATTATAGGCATGAAAGTTGTACATTACAGAGGGTATTAACACCTAAACAAACTAGACAAGAAAGTAAAAATTTACGGTAAATATACTAGATTCATTCGAGCTTCATTTCTTCAATTAAAGATAGGTGTATAAAAGAAAATGTTAAAATGAATTTCGGGATAGAAGAAACACAAGTTGCGAGTGACAAATACTGCCAACACGTACAAAAAGATATGGCAGGGTGTCCCTCAAAAAATATACTACTCTTTCACTTCCAATTACTAGAGGGAAGACTAGATTAGGGGTAGAATATTAAAGTTCTCTTTTATGATATTTATTTTCCCAGAATGGAGTGCCTTTTTTTCAACTGAACTCATTAGACTATGTTAATAAACACCTAAATCAAAACAAAACATATTAGCAATGGGTAGTGAAGGAGTCAATTCTTAGAAACAGCCTGTATCACCGCACGTTGGGTAACATAAAATATGGAACAGTTGTCAGACCACGTAATTTATTGGGAACAGTATGAATCAAATAAAAATATAAATGGAAGCATGTGAGAATTTACGGTCGACATTGGAGTCTTAATAGAACCAGTATGAGCAGCTTGAAAAGACAGAACTTTACACTGATGTAACAGTAAATTTCTGAGATGATATAATTTGCAGGAAGTCATTCATTAGTAACCTCCACACAGGAAAGAAGAACACCGAGACCTAAAGTAAATATGATACAACTAAATAATTTGAACTAGTTCCGCCATATGTGCTCAGGATCATTAGAACAATTGAAAAGAAACTCTCAAAGGCACCGAGACTTATTTACACTTAGCTTATATTTGAAGGGTATTTTTATCCAGGGGCTTTGTCCATCCTGTGTGTCCATACTAGCGTCTAACACAGTTCCGTCAACAGGAATACTAGGGGAAAATGTGAAGCTCAACCAATCTATCACGCATTCATGTGTCACAACTAATGAACTCGAGTCATTTCCTAATTTCTCAACCTTACGAAATGGTACAAGTTTACCACGTGTTAAAACTCTAAAAAATTTGATACTCATTTTACTAACAACAAAATCTGATTATGAAATGCGACTTTCCTATGTTACGAACATCATCTTCAGTCTGAAAAGTACAGAGTAGAAATTACAGTCCTGCTGACAAACTATAAATATAATACTGAAGCTACTTGATGCACCATACAAGAATTATTCATACATAGAACATGACTACAGTGGTTGAAATTGCCCTACCAAAAACATGTTCATGCCACCGAACACAGAAAAATTAACGATCGGGAGAAAAGTTTCAATAATTTAAGTTACAATTCTATTAAATAGTTTGTGAGGAAAAACGTTAGTATTTTCATTGGGGAGGTTTGACTTCGTAAATGTATAGAGTCAAGTGAAGTACTTTTTCGAATAAATGTAAAATTCCTAATAAAACAATTTTAGTTAATTTCTCAGAGTTTTCCATTGTTTAATTTATGCAATACACAAATTTGTTTCAACACTGTTGGATTACAGAAAATGTACATTTCAAAATTGTAGCATCTCAGATGTTCATAGGACTCGTTAAAAATTTAGGATACGTCGAGTCATAAGAGCATGTAAGGTAGAGTTGATGAGGCCTGTAAGAGTATGGCCTAGTAGAAACATTTTTAGATAATGGTAATAATAGTGTCGACGTTACGCGGTTGCCAAGCAATAGATAATTTAATAGAATTCCAATAACGCCGTCCCTAATAAGCAACTCCGAGTGATATACGAGGAGATAATTTCCATGTTCATTTGACTGAACGAGCGTTTCGAGATGCTAATGTAGTCGCATAAATGATTAAAATTAGCAATAGTTAACTTGATGTAACGTTCATTAAGCTCAGTAAAGTTTGTTCGCCTTAGCCTTAAAATTCGTCATGATTGGCTCCATTACGAGAAATTTCATCCAAGCCAAATAAAAAAAATGCGAATTGTAAATAGGTGAGGCAGAGACCTTTATTACACAGCGGCAGAATTCGCGATCTTAGACAAGATTCTGCTAAGACCGTGAAAAGATTATTTCGAGCTTCTTTTGTGAGTATAGCGAACGCTTTATGACGGCTATTGAGTTCAAGATCAAAATATAGGCTACGAAGTCTCATTTGGATGCGAGTGCAACAGTTGCGGGCTTTGCGATCGCTTCATTGCTAGAAAGCAGCATCCGTCGTCATCAATTTCTGCGAATCTACGTAATTTAAATGTATGAAAAAAATTAGCAAGTATTGAGATGATTCCACGGAAAGATGCATTTTTCTTGATACCTTTCAAATGATCCAAAAAGTACAAAAACTCATCCGTAAAAATAATTACGATAATTGTTCATATACAACCGTGCTAAATAGATTAAGTTTCAACTGGCTGACCGAGAATTGAGACTTGGCAATCTGGATCGAAACCACGAATGAGTATTTTTTTTTGCTCCTTTCACTGTACTAAAAGGGGTACACATTTTTGTTTCAAGCCCCTAGGTTCCACTGTGGAACATCTCAAGTGAACAAAGTGATAGAACAATTTCGGTCATGCTGATTCGGAGCGTTAATCTCAAATGGGTCACGCCGTCAGAAGACATACTGTACACTGGGAGTAATATTTCTAGCCCACGTCTTTTGACATAAAACTCACATCGGCTGCGAAGCAAGTAAAAGTATGGTGTGCCAATGCAAGAACTACAAGTCTATGAAGTAAGTCTTTCCATTACCAATAGCTCAACAGTCTAATAATGCAGATGTTCATAAGACCCCGACAATTAATTGGCGCACTAGTGCACTTCGATGACCCCAAATACCTCACAAGGCATAAAGCATTCAAGTAAAAGTAATGAAAATTCCTTCAATGGAACTGAATATCAATAAGAAATGACACTACGCTAAATTTCACGAGCATAATTTTTCAACTCCATAAATAGGGGAAAGCGTGACTGAGGGCCATGCAAGCTTTGCGAAGCCCACTAAAAATTGAATAAGCAAATCTACGAATCTATTACTAAGCAGCATTAATTGATTATAGGCGCATCATGGCAAAAATTTAGATGCCCTAACACATTGTATCTTAATCAAGGGCTTGAACGTATAAGAAAAAACACTGCTTCTAGTTAAGTTGACAATTTCGTACAGATACGCGACCAATGTTTCAAATTTTCAAATAGCCCCTCATAAGAAAAAATTCCCTCCTGCCTTATCCAAAGAGGTATATGTATATATATATTCCAGAGTAACATATATATCTAACAAGCCATATGCCCCAGCAATGAACGAGCTCTAGAAGTCATATCATGATGACATAATGAGGAACTGCAACACGCCCTGGCAAATTAAGAGCTCTGATCAAAATCGATTACTTCAGACAGAAGGAAAAGGCAATAAAAACCGGACCAAAAACGATTGCATTCGATGAGGAACTCCCGGAATTATTCTCAAGCTCTTCAACAAGAAAAAAATGCAAGAAAACAAAAATGTATCCGTGAGTGAAACTAAACATCAACGGCAAATTCGCAGTTGTCGAGATCCTAAAACACTTGTGAGGAACGCTGTCTCCTTCAGAGCTGCCGCTCTGGACTGACTGTTCATACACCAATTCAATGTGAGCTCATCCTCCTACGTGGTAATTTATGCAACACGGTTGCCAGCGCTTTCAGTAGAACAACATTGGTGTTGAGCCATGCAAGAATATTATTAGTTTTGCTTGTTGTAACCGCTAAATGATGCATACCAGCAGGGGTACATGCAAGAGTGAGCAAAGGTTATACACGAACTAATAAAAAACTTCAATATCTTTTAATTTCACAGAATAAAGGTTGACAAAATTTTCTCAGTACTATATGTCGTTTTAATTGATAATTTTACTGCTTAAAACTTTTACAAAATAGATTTTTTTACAAAAGATGGAGCCAAAAGATTATGCATTCGTTTTCAGAAGGGTGGAAATAGAACCACTAACATGTCATAAATGAAATGTAATTTCATGAAAAATTAAGCCATACTGCCATATTTCATGCTTGTTGTTACACTATGTATGGCTTAATTTTTCATGAAATTACATTTCATTCATGAAATGTTAGTGGTTCTATTTCCACCCTTCTGAAAACAGTCCTTATTTATCGGCTTCTATCCAAAAACAGAACAGTAAGAACGGCTACATATATATTAAATAGTTTTATCCTAATCAATTATAAATTAAATAACGCTAGGGAATAGCTTGATCACCACCAAGAATATGATTTAAAAACTAGTTACATCACCAGGGCTTCGATATTTGCAAATACCATTTATTCGCTAACTTGTGAATGTGTGTCTATATCATATGACTGTACGAATGTAAACAGTATCGTTTGTATGAAATGGGATGCAAAAAGCAGTGAGTGAACTAGTGAATTTCTTGCCGAAAAAACGTAAGTCAAACCAACATCCCTAAGATAACACGTGAAATATTTTGAACACGAAGTTATATTAATGTGACAATTTCAGAACTGAGTGTGCTCCTAACATGCATGCACACTCGACACAAACGTTTTCTTTGTCGAGAGTTCAGAACTCAATATTATGTCCAATTCACCAACACCAGAGAGACGGAAGACGTTGATTAAGCCCCTAGATGATCACCACGTTTCCCCACACCTAATCAAGAACAGTCTGATCGAGTAGTCTGTTTCTTGAGCACGCTGTCGTATTCCTTACAAATATTTGAAAGATTAAAGACAGCGAGACTAGAAGCATGAAACCACAGTAGTATTCTCTGATAATACAGCATGTTATTTCTGAGTATTTAGAGTCATCCATAAAAGCTCTTGAAGTACCAACCCTATTTAACAGAATAGTGGGATCTTATCGAGGTCATCATGGATCAGTTTCATCAGATCGTTGCTTTTGAAAAGCTTTCACTGTTCTGTAGATTGATTTGGTGTCGGCTCAAGACTCATCGTTCAAAAGCAAGGCCTTCCAAAGCAAGCTGAAGAGTAAGCAACTCCACTTTTTCCACAATCTGAGCTATGGTAAAAAAAAGAGAAGTTCTTGTTATCAATGAAGCGACTGCAGGATTTAGAGACTCAAACGTACAGAGAGCCAGAGCCAGGCAACAACAAACAGTAGCCCATTGCTGCTGAACCGCTTCGTTCTGGAGCTTTTTCAATTATCCTAATATGAGAATCGTGACCAACAAGAAGTCGAAATTGCACCCTGTGTTCGTCTAAAGCAATCTCAAATAATCTAAATGAGAGCCGGCTAATCAGAATGCACTCTGTAAGAGAAATAGATTGGGACTCCAGAGCCGAGCGCATCCTCGACACTGGCGCTCCATCTGACGAGGTGGTGAGGTAGCTGGAGGCGTCAAGACACTAGTGCGACTGAAAGCCTGTGCTATACAACGCTAATTGCCACACACATTTTAACAACTGTAAGGATGAAGGTAATGCATAAAACTTGCTCCAGTTATGAAGTAATCAAAAGTAAATGCTAATTAATTCGGAATGAAGAACAGAGCGTTGAATATTAATGAAACTATTTCATTTCATGAGCTATAAGGGAAAAAATTAGTCGAATACAGCTGTTGGAGTAATGAAGTACCAATGAAAGTGATCGATAAAAGTAGCTCTTAACTCAAACAACTTAATGCAAGAACAAAGCAATAGAGAATATTTTAGGTATTAGACGATATAATATTTCAGATGAAAGAATACTAGAAAGGTTTCTGCTCATTATGTGTAAGAAAACGAACTAATGCTAATTTGTCAAGTTGGTGGTTATGTGCCAGTCGAATGTCGAACGGCTATGTAGTCCATTATTACTGCTACTGACGCCGCTGATATCTAGAATAAACTAAAACACGACTTAGATGTCAATAATAATAAATTCATTGATTGGAATCATGACACCTCGCGTAGCAGATATGACTCCTGTTATGGCTAAGAAAAATGGTTGCTTAAAGTTGATAAAATATGAGAATCCAGAAAAGTTTTGTGGTTTGAGATATTCAAGAAAAAAAATTGAGTAAATGTAAAAATATTTTTCCCGTCTTGATGCAGTACTGAAATTAGTTATAAAATCTTTCATTGATGGCAAAGTTAATGGTAAATATGAGCTTCGCTTCAAGCTATTTTGTGAAGATAAAATGCGAGTGAGACTTTAATTAACGCGGAGATGAAGGAGTTTTCGAAAGGGAATTGTTTGACAAGGTCCACAGAACCATTTGTTAAGCTCAGGGACTTTTCAAATGACAAGTCTGGAATCCAGACAATGATTCTCATTCATAATAAAGCTTCTGCTTTTTACTTCGAAGATATAATTGAAAAATTGAATATGATTTATATATTAAACTAAATATGTTCGACTTGAAGTAACAACTTCATGAAACCAATGAATAATTGATGAGACAATTGAGAAATATTTTAAAATTATAATTTTCTCCCTTCCTTCCTCCCTCCCTCCCTCTTTTTCATGAGTAAATTCTCTCATTACTACATTTATTATAAATTATGATTTAAATTCCTCTAAGTTGTTCTTAACAAAAGGTTAGTAATTCCGTCGTCAGAACTGTAACTGTCATTTGGTTTTATGGTTTTTCTCTTGCACGAATGCCATGTTCTTTGGAAGCTGATTTAGATAAAGGTAATAGCTTTTTAGACTTCCTCCAGGTGAATAATAGTTCTCTCTTGAATAATAAGAATTATACATCACGAGGAGATGCATCAGGAGAGCTGATTTGGCGAGATACGGTAAAAAAAAAGGTTGGAAGCCTTGAAACAGAAAATTGAGTTCAAGTTTTTCGTACAACTCGTGCGAAATCTCTCAAAAAGAAAATATACTAGGAATAAACATACGAACTCATTATTAAATACAACACACAACTTCAAACCACTGATGCTATCTTTAGCCTAGAAATAAAATACGAGTTATGATGTGCATTTAAATGCAATAACCTGTTTATTGTGGGTAAACTACCCTACACACTGAGAGGGGCTCATCGACTTGTACACACATTCAGAGCCTCAAAAATTCTGTTTTTTCTTCCCTTTTTCTGGTGCAGATGAAGCTTTGGCGAGCTCAAGTCATAAAGCAGCGCACAAAAAGTACAAGTGACGGACATTTATGTATGAATGCGGGAATATCGCAGGCAAAAACAGGGTAGGGGCTCAAAGCATATGAGATAAGTGGCAACATCGTCCGACTGACTGGCATGCGTCCCGTCCCTGCCTGTCACTTCACATGATCAAGAGACAAAAAGAAGGCTGTGTAGTGCACGGTTGTTTGCAGCTGTCAAATGGGAAAACCTACACTTACATGCTCTAGGAACGTTTAGGAGATCCAATTGAGAAATGAATTTAAAAAGCCTGTCAGAATTTTTTCAAAATATACATGATGCGTAGAATGTCGAATGCAGATCCTTTATGCAGTAATTAATTTTATTTCACCCCCTAACTTGCTCTTGTAGTTGTCGAATGAGCATAATGTTATGCCCTGATTTGTAAAATTATCTCAATAATAGACACAGTGATACTGTAGGTTGTTTACATCGTGCATCCTAAAAAACAAGTTTAACACCTCTTGATTATGCGGTATGTAATAGTTGTTTGTATGAATAAAATCATGAAGCTATGACATCTAGTAAATATCACTTGACAAAAATCCATGAATAAATAATTTTCTACCTTGCGCTGTTTTTTAAAAACGTAATCCGAAAGCAGTCTGCAAAATATAATAAAGCCAGCAGTGCAAAAACCTAAATAAAGCAAATAACTGAAAGAGCTGTGACCTGGTTCTGAACAAGTATAATGTCTCGGAACAACAACGTCGTACTCTGAGTTACACGAAAAGCAAACAATACATCAGAAAACTATGAATCGAACTGATGGCAAGATGAAGGTAAAGAGCAAGTTGATGGTGAAATTTGCTCGAGGCAAAAACTCAGTGGTCGGAATGGCCAAAGTGAAGAGCTTCTGACGGTCAGAGAACTGGTAACAACCTCCAGCGCTGATGAAGTTGTACGTGCGTCCAGTGGTAAATACTTTAAAAGAATCTCAATGAACAGATGCACTTATTCTAAAAAAGTGTTATATACCAGGCGCTCTGGGCCACAAAGGCGAAGATGCCACCAGCTAAAAATTCGTGTTCTAATGTATCAAAATCTCCAGCACAGCTTGATTTCGTAGTTAACCTACAAACTGAAACCAAGAACATATTAATGAATACATAATTAATTATGTTATAGGAATTTCCGTTTTGAAAACTTCGTACGGTGATTACTCGAAACTTGTTTTTGGCATCTTCGTCCTTGTGGCGAGCGACGCCTCATACACTGCAATCTCATTCACAGAAAAAACGCTCATTGGAAACTGACTAAACATGCATTGTGCATGTGGGAAAAAAATGACCCGAATTAAAAACACGAAAATGCAAAAGGTAATTTCATGTATTTAATAAGGAAGGAAACGTGAAACTATTGTGTTGAGTGAAACACGAATCTTTAAAAGGATGAAAGAAACATGACAAAAGACCATTCATCCTATGTCAACCCAGGGTCATTGAGTGCTTATATACTCTATGTGCACAATATCTGTCAAAACAAGTAGCATTTATTTCTTTCCAAACTAGAGGTGAAGCGCTTGTGAAGTTTTTCAATGCAACATAAAAATAGTCTGTAATCGTTCAATACCTTATATAACATATGTACGATCTCAAACACAGCGACATCAGCGCATGCACTTGTGCAGTGCAGCATGTCAAAAATTGGTGAAAATTGTTCTAGTAATGAATTAAGTTCAAGCAGACTGAGTGGACTCCTACCTCTGCAAACGCTACAGAGCGAAGACGAGTAACTAAGAGCTGTTCCAACCCCAGTAGCTTGCTGTAGTACGAGTGTGTAGTAGTGAAGATATGAGTACACGAGTTGGTATGCAAGAAGCGTTAAACGGCAACACCTCGGTAAAAAATGTGCCAAGCTGAACGGATTGTTTTACAGAAGACAGAACATTTACTAGCTTCATTTTTTAAATGAGGAAAAGAGACGAGATAGAGTTTTGAGTGGTAAGAATCAAAAGACTTTATGTAAATTTAAGCACAAATTCAGTGTATATTAAACTAATTGGTAAATATTAGTGTAATTTTTCTATACATTCGGTCCCGTCAAATACTTAGTACAGGAACTCTTGTTTCAAAAATTACGCAGTTATTGTCCGCACCTACTGTATATTAACCTCCACATGCTCGTAGAAGATGTTAAGGGGACAATTCAAGCCATAATAGCGGCAGGAAAGTGACTAATTTTCTAATACAATTTTCCCTCCTAATGTTACTTGTCAAACTGTGCGTCGTTGCGTTGACGTGTATGATTTTCCTCACACAATGCCATTGACTGGAGCAATTAACACTCAAACAAATTTTCATTTTACATCTGATGAGAAGACTTTAACAGGTCATTAGTGGTATAACTTTTGATTTTCTTTTACTTTCTATTGTTCTAACTATACTAGTACATGTATCCACGCATTGAGGTATAAAAATGTAGAGTAAAGTTGCTCAGGCGTGTGACCGACAAATACTCAGAAGTCACTTCATGCACTCAACTTGCTTCACAAAAAAAACTTTACGAGAAGACGCTGAGTTTGGTGCCTCGAGTTTTAATTTTTTATGAAGTTTTAAGAGAGCTCACATAAAATCAAGTACGACTGCGAAGATGAGACTAACTGCAAACTTGAAGCGGGAAAATGGCAAGAAGAAATGTGTGAAGCGAGTTAAGAAATATAATTATACAATACATTACAAATATGCAACACTGTCTAGCAACAAGTTGAACGAACAAAGAAAATATAATATAGTACTTCGCGAGGACTACATAGATCAGCTGCAGGGAGATTTGCAACTCAAATTGAAGACAGTAAGACGCAGCAACGAATTGTTTGAAAGGATATTTATGTGGCAACCGACAAAGCTTCGCACGGTAACTCGTCTCACTGGAGCACGATTTTAAGGACAAATTTTAAACCGTGAGTAGGTACGGCAGCGGCTACCTCACAGTAAAACAGAATCAGCTCTGCCCGACAATAAAACAACTACCATCACACCTACTACTGCTTCCAACGCCGCAGCAAACGTCAGCTCAAGTCACAAAGATGACTTTACTCTACGGAAAGCTCGAGTACAAAATGTGAAAATGGAAGCATGTGCAAGAATTTCCGTCAGACGCAGCACTTGTAAATGAAGGCCAGGACGAGAGGACTACGAAACTTCTTCCTCTACAAGATCCCTCTCCTCGGCTGTTGGAGGCTTACGCCAGTATACTTCTAACATTCCCTTAAACATCTTTTTCAAATCGCTTCAACAGTATTTTCGTCTATCGAAGGCAAGTTGTTACGGTGCTGGCAATGATGACAATGAGGATCACGATGTAGGAGTGATGAAGCAAGTATCATAGATACCAGTTGATTGATCGAAAGAAAAATGAGCAGTTTCAGTGGAAATTCTACGATTTAGATTGGACTAATTTGAAATTATTATGAAGATAAATTCATCAAAGATTTACGACGAATTATTGTGTTTTAAATGAATACTTATATTAATATATACAGAACTTTCATTCTGTATTTTATCTACCATTTACATGGCCCGAATGGTACCCGCTGAAATTTTTTGGTTTTAAAGTAATCAAATTAACCCATTCCAAGCGGCGGAACTATATATAGATCCTTCCAAGAATGATCCCATTCAGCGGAGCGTCTATATATACCTACTTACTACCTTGTTTTTGGTGTTACAGTTTAGCGGCTGCTACGATATATAGATTGAGCCTAAAATAGAGGCATCTGGTATATTTTACTCTTATTTCATTGTCAATTAGCGCAATCATGGCCAGTGTCATAAATGAAATGATGAGGATTGGTGCGTGGCAGCGGGTCAAGATGATCAGTACACGTGCTGCTTTTCTTGCTTCGCTGCCACTGTTTAGAATTGTTTTTATTTCCGTACATTTCGTGATCTTCTATTTACTTACATTTAGTGTGTTCACCAATATGTTTTATCTTTTTTTACAGATAATATACCCATATTTTCGACCATATCTTTTCGTAAAAGAAAACTAAACTTAGATGATAAAGGTGATGTCAGTAGATTATTGCAGTTCTTAAAACGTTTACCTGGTGATCTGTAGAATGATCCATAAAGTATCAGATATTTTTCATGCTTTTACATGCTATATGTATTCAGTTTAAATCAACAAATTGCTATTTTCACATGTTCAGTTTAAGAATTTCATTTCATATATGTTGAAAAAATATTTTTGACGTACTCGGTTTAAGAGTTTCTTTTTTTATAAATTTGTTACTAACAGTATTTTTTGTATGACTGAAATACATAAGTATATTTTTACTAACTAGATTTAATCTATTGATGTTTGTAGTATTTCTTTCAGATTCTTACGTGCTCGGTTTAAGAGTTTCATTTCCCATTTGTTAAATAAGGTCCTATTTTTATAGTTGAACGATATGTTTTTGCATAACTGGAATATGAATTTGTGCCTGACTGACTACATAAACACTCAAGATACTAATAAAAACGAACTTATTCTTATAAATATCTAAACAAAATGAAATATTTTTTTCGTCATTTTGTGTAAAGCATCACGCGGAATAAAATACAATAGTGTTATTGATGTTTCTTCCTTATATATATGAAATATTTACATCAAATTGAACAGTCTTTTTAGGTGGCAACGACTAGATATAGTCACAAGCCTGTTCTTCTATTTAGCGGAGACACTAAATATAATGCTTCAAACAGTCACAAACAGCGGTGATGACTATATACAGTATGGACCACAAAAAAGTAAACCCAACTTTATATGTTAATGACTTCACAGTGAATGAAGAAATTTTAGGTCTGTTATTTGCATTATGTGCAGAGAAATGTTCTCCAAAAAAATGTCAAGTCACATCAAATTGGTTCCACTTCTATCTTTCCCCAATGAGATAAATAATAGCAGTAAAAATGTGAGTTGCACATGAAGTATATTAAGATTAGGATTAATAGCCAACTTTTAAGCATTAGTAACTTGCGATAAAAATACTTAAGTTTCATTTGCTGCATTAAACACAGAGAGATACGTATCGTGGATATAAAGCTTTAGGTTAGAATATAAATAAAGTCCAAATTGTCTGAAAATTAATACTTCAAGCAAAATTTCCAAATGACGAAGCCCATCGTTATGCAACTCACGAATGAACAGCGCATTTTCATCAACGTCTACGCAGAAAGAACGAGTTTAAAGGAAGTTCAAAATGAATTTGAAGAGATTTCCAGAAAGAAGCTTTCCAACCAAGAAGACTGTCTGGAAGACTGTTAATAAATTTAGAATACATGGTAGTATTTCAAATCCAAACAAAGGAAATTCAGGACGATAGAAAACTGTAAGAACCGTAAGAACCAACAAAAACATTGAATGTGTTCGACAAGTAATAACTGAAAATCTCAAGGTATCTAAAAGAAGAAATGGCACAGAATTGTCATCATCCTCCTTCCAACGAATTGTTCGTAATGATTTGCAATATTATCCTTACAGAGCTAAAGTTAAGCAACTTCTCGGAGATTATCCTCGTCGCTCAAGATTTGCTCACTGGTTCACTGAACGTCCAAAAATTTTTACTAAATGGTTAGCGGTGGGAGATGAATGTGCATTTCATATGAATGAAGCAGTAAATAAGCAGATCTGTAGGCATTATGCCACGAAAAACCATCCTCCTGAAGAAAATACTTATAAAATCAGCATAAGTAGAGAAAAGGTGTCTCTTCGGTTGGGTTTGTGCAGCACCGGATCGGTAATTGGACCATTTTTTATGCTATAACACTAAATGGTGACAAGTATTTGCAAATGTTAAACACAGAAATTTTTCCACAACTTCAGATTGCTTACGGAAGAAATTTTAATCGTATTTGGTGGATGCAAGATGGTGCTCCCGCACACAGAACACTAAACGTTAAGAATTATTTGCAAGACATGTTTGGAAGGAAAATAACAGCGCTTGGCCATGACATTGAATGGCCACCCAGGAGCCCCGATCTCACACATTGTGATTATTTTCTGTGGGGCTATTTGAAGAACAAATGTATTTTTCACCTCCCCAGGATTTGGAGAAATTGCAGAATTGAATTAGAAGTGAAATAGACATTTTGAAAGACAATCCTGATATAATTAAACGTGCTATGAAATCAATGAAAGTAAGATGTGAAAAATGTTTCAACGCAGCTAGCCGCCATTTGCAATAAAAATGTACATTTCAGTTGTGTATCTATTTATCCATTTCTGTTATGCTTTATTAAGTGAATCGTTATCACTCGTTTGAAAATAATTTTAATCTAAAACTTCTTTAGAAAAATATTACCATGACATTTTAATTTTTTACTCATTTTTAAAGCTATTATATAACTCAGTGAGAGATAGAAGTGGAACCAATTTGATGTGACTTGACATTTTTATGAAGAACATTTCTCTGCACTCAATGCAAATAACAGACCCAAAATATCTTCATTCACTGTGAAGTAATTAACATTTAAAGTTGGGTTTACTTTTTTGTGGTCCATACTGTACTATAGACGGTTACATTTTTTGCAGATTTTAGCAGGCACCCTACCATTTGGAATGATTTAAGGATCTACGAAATAAATTACATTTTTTAGTTTTACCAGCGGGACTAACAGAATTTGAATATTTTTCATGAATATATTCAGAACTTCCAGTCTATCTTATCTACCCATACCATGGCCCAGATAGTACCAGTGGAAATTCCACTCTTCAAAAATGATAAAACTATGGATCTATGAAATAAAATACTTTTTCTAGTTTTACCCATGGTACTATCAGAACATATATATATATAT
>VCRD01006098.1:3176-22040 GCA_006783055.1 Trinorchestia longiramus
CTCACATTCGTCTCGGAGTCCCTTATAAGATAACTGCTATCATGGTGGTGGTACTCACATTCGTCTCGGAGTCCCTTATGAGATAACTGCTATCGTGGTGGTGGTACTCACATTCGTCTCGGAGTCCCTTATAAGATAACTGCTATCATGGTGGTGGTACTCACATTCGTCTCGGAGTCCCTTATAAGATAGTCGCCGTCGTGACCGCGGGAATTGAGCAGAGTGTCACACTGTGCCCTAGAGATGGGTCCGTAGTACCACTCCTTAGCCGCCAAAGGGATGCCGCTTTTGTCCACCACTCCGCCTCCGCCGCTGCTGCATCCTCCAATGCTCATATTTCCAACACCCTGACAAAAGAACAACATTTCAACCATGCTAAAAAGAAACCCAATGCCCTGACAAAAAAATTCATCTCAGTTATACTAAAAAAAAATCAATGTCCTAACAAAATAATAATATCGCAGCCATGCTATAAAAAATTCACCGCCTTAAAAGAATAACATCTCAGCTATGCTATAAACGTACAACCCCCTGACAAAAGAACGACATCTTGGCTTTATTTTGAAGAAATATAATTAGAAACAAAAGCTGCCACTCGAGAGATACGTTCTGGGGCACTAAAGTACGACTTGGATGACATGAATGTTATGATATGATACATACCAGCGTTAGTAAATTGGGGAAATTAGTCTCGTTAAATAGTAATTCAACTGCCACATGCAGACTTGCGTTTCAAAATAAATCAACCGTAACTAGTTTTTCTTATATTTAGCAATCGTAAAAGGGCATTTTCGGCATTAATCAGAATATTAACAATTTTCCAACCACATTATAAAAGCCACATTACCATTATTCTCATCATTTAAACGCCGCCTCCACTCGATGTAGGCAATCAGCACCAAAGTACAAGAGATAATTAGCATCTTTCAGTTAGAACAGCCCGAGAGAGATGACAGAAAGAGACAGCGTCCACATTTCGAAATGATAAAAAGTAAAATGAGGAGGAAGGAAATAAAACAGAAATGAAGACACGAGTAAGAGGTCGATTTTACGGTAATTCAGTTTCGTCCAAGAGCGAGAGAAACAGTTATAAGCAGGAAAGGAAACAAAAGGCCCAACAACCAAACCCATAACAGACTCGAAAAAACTCGTTACTGATACCTCTGAGCACTTAGTGTTACCACTAAAAGTTACCACACACTAACGAGGACGTACATTATGCGCATACGTATTCTCAAAATGTTCTAGCACAAGTATACGTACATTCTTACATAATTTACGATTTCTGTGTTTCTCTAGAGGAGCACTAAGTCAAAAATGCAGGATAATCCTCTTCAGTGCATCCCATTAAGTAAATATTTGTATTAATTTTAGTTAGCCCATGCATCAACAACCTCCCTTCAAGTAAATCTTTGTATTAATTTTAGTTAACATATGTATCAATACCCTCGTCAATAAAGGAATACTACGGATAAAAACCCCTATAAAACAGAAGCGAAAATGAAAGTTTTTGACTGGAAAAGTCTTGTCTATATATACTAAGTGATCTTATACATGCACTTTGCCAATATTTCTGTTCCATTGTCTATGGTGGATCTTATTCAACCGAACCTTTGTACCTACCACACTAGCCAAATGATCTAGTATTTAACAGTAGTATTCTAGGATAAATAGTAAATACGTGAAGCATCAAAGACCGCGTGGGTACGTCAGACCCAGTCATTTTTTTCTTCTTCTTCATAAACTGTTTTGAATGAAAAATTTGTAATAATCGATGTCATTGATGCATTTGTACTGAATAAAGTTGATTGAAACAATTTTAAACAAAAAATTAATATTTCTTCACAATGGGGGCTCGTAAACCAGATGGTCTTTTCTAAGGTCAAACCATACCTGCGATAGAGCAAAATACCGTGATATCATCTATTGCTCTAACGTGGTATCAGATTGTGACTCACACCACCATATCACTCCTACGACTTGCTATAAAGTAACCAGACCTGGACGACATGCGCCGCGTCAGGGCCTCCGTGGGACCCTCCATTAGTTGCAGGTGCTCCTTGAGAAGCTCGGGCCGAGGAACTATTGGGAACCGGCCCTCCACCTCTGCTGGGCGTGCGCGTGTCGACCACCTCGTGTAGCTCCTTCACGTAGTTCCGTGGGATGAGGCCGACCTGCAGCAATGAAGAATAGAATAGAATGAGGCTATAGGAACGAACCTTCGGGCCCATTCTTGGGTCGGATAATTACTTCGATAATTATTCGGTTGTTTACCCAAGTCCCATGCCGTATTTCTAGCCGCGTCAAACATGTCGGCAGCGGGATTCGAACCCGGATCTTTCCGCGAACAAGCAGATTCGCTCACCAGTCGACCAAGCTGGTGATCGTATTAGCTTCAACTGAGACCATGCAGTGTTAGTACTAATCGGTTCTGCCAGCAAATGAACAGCTAGAAGTGGAGGTTTGAGAGCATTCAAGTCAAGGAACAAGATAATTTTAAAAAAGAGCCGAACAAATACCAGCACCACTTCATAGTTTCACACCAGCTAAGGTAATTCAGGATCACTTAGAATCCTGTACTGAAAAAATTTCAACCATGGGATCACAAAACTATGTGTATCCGAAAAAAAAAACAATTTCATGCCAATCCTAAGAATACGCATAAAATTAAAAAATCACAAGAATGGTTGCATCCAATACTCTCCATTTTATTTTAAAGGAGAAATGGCCTCCTTCATCGCCAAACCTGAATCCTCTCGATTACGGTACCTGGTTCATACTGCCGAGTAATTTTCCAAAGAAACTTCATCAAAATTTTAAGGCACTGAAGTCAAAACTCAATAAAGAACGGGATGAAATCCCTTAAAAAGTCGTTTGTAACTCGTCCAAGTCATTCTCAAATCGTTTTCAGCTTGTCATTGACGCAAACTGAAGTCATACTGAATAAAATGTATCCATTTCTAACTACTATGTATTTAAGTACAAAATTGTTGTCCATATTTACTTGTTTGAAAAATGTGGGCACAAAAAATTATAACGTTAATTATCGAACATCCTACGTAACGCCAATCGAAAACATCAATACATCAAAATGCAAAATTTTGAGTAACGTTGTACAAATGTTACAAAAAAAAGCTGCCACGCAATCAAATCAAACAGAAGGCTAGAATGGAAATTGTCAATTTCCACTCGAGTCAAACGACACGAGTGCAAAATAAGTACTGGTTTCAATTTAGTTTCATTATTGCACACAATGTTTTACAAAATTGGCCGACAAAATGTTTTGCAGTCGCAAGTGTACCTGCAATAACTCCCTAGTATGCCCACTCCTAGTAAATGTGCAGTATTTGCGCCCACTAAATATTAGTGCAACAGGCATCTTTACCACTTGCTACATACTTTGTATCAACCTACTGAAGTTACCATATGACACAGCAGGACATTCACAAAAATGAGCCTTATTCATAATACTGAACAAGCGTCACACCTTCCCCAGTCAGTCGTAAGCTCTGGCTCAAGTATACCACACAAAAAACAAATAAAATCCACCTACATACATGAAATCGGGTTGTTATCCCGACTTCTTATTGGGTGTCATACCGCTATACTCCAATTCCCAGTCGAAAATGAGCTAACTTACAAAAAATGAATGAATAAGTTAATGTACTACGTTTGCACTCAAGATATATCATACTTAGGATGAAATAGAAGATAAAATGTAGCATAGGGTTTCCTTAACAGAACCCTCAGGTAGTGCGTGTGTTTAGCCCGAAAGGGTCGTAAGACGTTTTTGAAATCAAAATAAAGAGTTGTGGTGTGAGAAACCAAACTATATTCTACAATAATTAGGATTCGGCTCGTGTCTCGAAAAGTCAGGGATTTGTGGAGATCTCTGACATTCTCAAGTGGGGTAATATGGAGATAAGGTTAGGGAATCTTTTGTATGCAATTCTATGCAGACAAAAAACACTCAACTTAAATGGGATAAACTCGCCTCTCTTTGGGTATTACGAGCTCTGTACCACTCAGGGTCTGACGGCGGCCTGTCCAAAACTTCCATCCTATCACCCTTGTTAAAGCTGAGCTCATGCTCATTCTGCGCGGTGAAGGTGTAGAGCGCAACGACCACGTCGAGCACGTTCTCCGCCACGGTGTAGGTGTGATCCTCGTCAGGAGGTTCCTCCGTGGTGTAGTTTGAAGGGAACCACCCCACCGCACCGTTCACATGTCCTCGCCACCAGCCATCGTTGCTCTTCTCGAGTATCAGAACACGGCTTCCTGCACGAAGCAATTTTCTTTTAACATAAGAATCGACAGCACGGCTCGTCGTTGCCATGTTCTATTCTGAAAGGGATGTCATGGATGAGAAGTTAACGTTTGATATGTTAACACTACCCTGCAGGAAGTGATGTTTATTCAATTAACCCAACAGTAGACACCACGGCTCATTCCTGTTAAATTCGATTCTAAAAGGAATACCACGGATAAAAATGTAATGTTTTCTGTTAACTTTCCAAAACAAAGTGTTTTCACAAGAAAATTATTTCGGTACGAATTTCATAGCTTTACGCACTTTACATACATGAACAAGACTCGTTCGATGTATGTATTATAGAGAATTTTCCCCCCATTTCATTTCACATAAATTTCAACCATTGATATTAAAATTAATTATTCATCCCGTAGTTTGTAAATGAATATTTCTACTCACGTCGTTCGTTGCCCCAAAAGTCTGAACTGATAATGAAGCATCATTTTTTTTAGTAGTACTGAACATTTTACCTAGTAGAACGCAAAGAGAAACAACATCGTGCAAATCACTAATATAAGCCATGAGAACACTTCATATTTTTTTGAAATAGATGGCCAGTACGTACGCATAAGCACAACATACTATTTCATTAGTGTAGCCTGAATAATGCTATTCCAAATATTGCCCACGATTAACACTATCACTTTTCTCGACGAACTAATATGGCTTAGATGACGGCGCTTACGACGTTAAATATCCATAACCTTAAGCAAAAGTTTCACCAAAGTCGATGATAAAAGATATTACTAATTAGTGACTTGCACAAATTTTCCATGTGTGTTTTAAACGTAACGTAAACATTTTAAGTAGTATAATTATACCATTATAATTACCTACTTTTAATAGTTGTAAATGTACCGTACTCATCAGTTCACCTTTTTCCTGTTGATGCAACAACAAAAAACTGAGCGCACTACAAGACAAATTTATTCCAAAAACAATTTCAAAAAACTGATCAAGGTCGCCGAAATGAAAAAGAGTCAACGACAAACCTTTCGTTAGTGAGAGTTCATCCATCTGCTGAGCCTGATAGTTGTATTTAACGACGGCATATCCGATGGCGTCCGACAAGTCGACCGGGGCGCCGCTCTTGCCCAGACTGTCCCCGTGTGTCGGGGTGCCACCTCCCTGAGACATGGGTTTCGCCGAATTGCTCTTCTTGACGCGCTTCTTAATGCTGCAAACAAGAATGCTAAATTAGCTTTACCAGCAAAATGCTCCACCTCAAAACTGTGAGGCATTGAGTAAAAAAAGGTGCCAAGGAAATGTTCGTTTAGACAAGAACAATAAGGGAGATTTGATGAGGACTTTTGAGACAGGAAAATATTAAAATAAGATGAGGAGCGAAGATGAACAGTAAACATGTACCATAAGAAAGATCTTTTAAAACGAATAAAATTAAAGGTTACAAGAAATAAAGATGAATTCCAAATAAAACGAATGTACAAAGTGTTAAGCTAGAACACTTACTAGTAAAAACAACAGAAGCCCAATTCAGGAAACGAAAAATTAGTTTTTCTTCACAAGGAAACAGTTGTAAAACAAGCCATCCAGCTGAAAACAGCCCAGTAGCTGTTCACATGTGAACAAGAAGAGATTGATCAACTTCTGGAACTTACAGACCAGTAACTGCTTGCATGTGAACAAGAAGAGATTGATCAACTTCTGGAACTTACAGACCAGTAACTGCTTGCATGTGAACAAGAAGAGATTGATCAACTTCTGGAACTTACAGACCAGTAACTGCTTGCATGCGAACAAGAAGAGATTGATCAACTTCTGGAACTTACAGACCAGTAACTGCTTGCATGTGAACAAGAAGAGATTGATCAACTTCTGGAACTTACTCTGGGAGGAAATTCATGGCGGAGGTGCTGAGTTATCACTCCCTTTGAGAGGCGCTTTGTCTTGCGAGGGACATTGCGTTAATTCACGAATTCAACTAGGTCACACAAACTTCAATGCTGCCCTACAAATATTCTAATTTCAAATTCTACATAAAGAAAGCGTCGGCAGTTGAAACAAAAAGTAATCAATAGTAAAATATCTCGGCGTACAATTTTACTGAACACAAACTACGAAAGCCAAACACAAGGATATCGCTTATAGCTCGAGTTCAAACTACAACTCAGTTTCCACCACTGGTTATTTCGGATACGCAAACGACTAATAAGAACGTCTCAATTCTACCTTCTGGTACAGATTTCTTACCAATCACCAACACGTGTGTAGTAATTTTACGTACACTTATCTTGATCTCATCTTGAACAATACTTCATACACGTTTAAAATCTGTGGGAAGATAGTGATACACACTATTACATATGCTATAGCATACTAGTATTGTATAATGATCATAAAACAATTTCGTGTCTTCTGGAACTGAAAAAAAGAGACAACTTTGCTTTTGAAAGTTTTCAGTGATAAACGCACAGGATAACTGCAGCGTGGAAGAAAACTACTATTTAATAAAAAAAACTATAGCTTGAAGTAAGGCACTTGTAGAACAGGCTAAAAGGTATGGTTGATATATGAAAGATAAAACAACTCAAGCGGAGTTCATGATACATATTCAAACAAAGCCCATCAGTAAAACGGTTACACGTCACCAGTGATTTTGGATGTTCCTTCCAGTGGAAGCAAATTCAATACTAAATCTAGTTTCAGTCAATTGAAAATCACTATAAAAAAAATGATTATATATTTTCAAAAGAGTTCGAAAAGAAGCTTCCAATGCCTACGGTAAAAACTTTCTTAGAGCTGAATTTTTGGGAGACATTTAAAAAAATATTAAGCATTTTTCTATATAGTTGATCACACTCAACGCCGCTAAACCAGTAACATAAAATGAGTTCACTAAATGAATTTGGAGCCGTCAACAAATTTACATATTGCAAGACTAGCAAATTCATCATACACCACCATAATCTCTTTTTTACTTTGACTCGCTGAAACTTTACAAAAAATGACAGTAGAGCTAATTCATCCAGCCAAAATAATTACATCTGACATAAAATAGCAAGCGTATTGATACAACTTTACGGAGCAGTAGATGAATATTTTAAACTGCTGGAGATGAACTCGCTCATTATGATCCTAACGAGGATCAAATTTTGTGAATTTTCAGTACCGTGAAACAGCTTCAAGAACTGGACCCTCACATAAAGATATCAACACCAAAGCTGCAACCAGCTATGTTTTTTTGGCATCGGTATTCCAAATGCCCGATCTCGGAGTGAGACTCCTCTCCACCTCGAGGTGAGTCTTCCTCCACCTCGAGGTGAGTCTTCCTCCACCTCGAGGTGAGTCTTCCTCCACCTCGAGGTGAGCCTTCCTCCACCTCGAGGTGAGTCTTCCTCCACCTAGGGGTGAGACTCCCCCACCAACCGCCACGATATCGATCTGCACCTCCAGCCCGACACTCCAGTTGGCACCACTAGCTTTGGGCGCACGCTACTGGCGAACGTTAGGGTTGTGCTGTGTGTTGGGCTTGATATTCTAGCTTCAATCATCGAATTACATACTCCGATGTGTAGGTATTGAATACTTCATCCAGGGTTGCTTCCAATTTTGATGGGCTAAAGTGGCGTCCAGAACTAGTCTCAGTGTGGGGTTAGTACGGAACAAATGCATTGGATTAAGTAAAGCCGTAACAGCCCGCCACACGCACTGGTGTTACGCACAGCCCGCCACACGCACGGGTGTTGCGCACAGCCCGCCACACGCACGGGTGTTACGCACAGCCCGCCACACGCACGGGTGTTACGCACAGCTCGTGACATCCAGATATAACGCACTAAATGAGATAGTTTAAGGACAGCGCTCTAAACATACGAGTATGGAAATACCGCACTGAAGAGCTTGTTCATATGGAAGTGTAACAGAAAATAAGTGTCATCAGGGAGAACGCATAAAATGCTTTATTCATGAGCACCATTAAAACTGAGCCCCTTTCAAGAATAAAGCATAAAACACGCCTAGTTCAGGGATATTATAGAACAAACAAGCTTCATGAAAACAATATACAATCATGATTTACAGACTTTGTACAATTCGAGCTTAAATTTAAGTGAATTGCAGAACTCGTACAGAAGTCACATAAGAGGCCAGAATTCGTACAGAAGTCGCACAAGAGGCAGCTCCTGTGCGTTAGAAAGCACTCGCTAGCAGCCACCTGATCGTCGTGCGGCTTAGGTACAGAATTATAAGATGTGAAGACCTTGCAAATCTCAGCATCCTCTCTTAATAAGCAGCACACACGCCACATAACACACGCTCCTAATAAGCAGCACACACGCCGCATGACACACGCTCCTAATAAGCAGCACACACGCCGCATGACACACGCTCCTAATAAGCAGCACACACGCCGCATGACACGTTTTTAATAAGACTTAAAAGTGACAGCAAACGACCAGAATGCTTTAAGGAACATGCAAGACACTTGTTACTTAATAGACATCTCGTTTGTTTTATAAAACTAGAAGTGAAGTATAGATCTCGTAACGATGAAAATGTATTACTTGATATCAAATGTGGACCTTTTATCAAGAATGGAAGCTCTCTATCATGGCCACTGCGACACGCTGAAACAAGCTATTTTTACAGCAGCTTATTCTCTTTGTGCTCGTGGGTCATAAAAGTTGTGTGTTTATCACAGATACACTGCACTCCATACACCTGAATCACAGATACTGCAGTGTACAGCTACGGTTGCGAAGCTATGTCATGCTAAGTTTCTATATTTAGGGATACATACTCCATACAGATAATAATTATAATATTCATTTCTTTGCTTCAGTACCAAACTACCGGCATGCCACCACAAAATTGTGTTCAATCAATCCCTCATTCCCATATTCACCGAATAGTTAAAGAGAAATAAGTAGTAAGAAGTAAGTCACACTGAGTTCAGCTAGCAAGAGAAACGCTTCTCACCGAGCACGCACCGACAAGAATGTGACCGCAAATTAAGGTCTGGCGCAAGTAAGCGAGCACGCATTCATGAAAGCGGATCAATGCAGTGCAAAAACTCGACTCCAGCTTTCCTCCCTGACATCCAAAGCTATGTGAGAGTCGCTATGAGCCATAGTTACAATAGACAGGACTGATCAAGATTCTTATAATTTGGGGTGGAGAATGCAATAAATGCATGTAAACAGCACATGAAGTGCTCTATGTATGAGCAGCACGCTACAAGATGCTTCAATAATGAAGTTTGTAACTTCTTACTTCTTATCATGAGCAGGACTACGCTTCACGTCATTCAGAATGCACTTGGAATAGGCCCGTGAGCGACCGAGGAATTTTATTTTTTTCGAGACATTCAGGAGGGAGAAGAAAATTTTAATTTTAAAAACCAGCTTTTAGAAGAAATTCAGGAGCTGCAAATCGTCATAACACTTCACAGACGCTGTTTTCCATGCACACAACTATGAGTGGAGGGCACGCTTGCAGACTACAATACCTTCAGTGTAGTAAATAATTGGATTTAAACTACGACTCTTTAAAAAAAATGCTTTGGATTCCAGCATCGTCAGTTCTGGAACACGACCTGAACAGGTAGGGGGAAAAGGTAGACCGAAAGGTCTCCTACGTTTACTGAAAGAAAATTATTATCAATCTTTCTTTCAACTATTTGACAACAATTCTTACAGCAAGCTCTGCTTGTTCTGCCTCCATCGGCTTTGTTGCATTTACAGAAGCTGCATATGAACTTTCATTTTCCTTGAACATATGCTCGCATTTAACATTTCGGGGTGCGCTGCAGTTCATTTGTTCACCAATGCTCGTAGATGCTAAAATTAGCCAAGTGAAGTTCACTACCGAACTTAACCCTTTCACGACCAAATTATTTTCATTCTGATCAAAATATTGCGTAAATTACCACTTTACTAATCTTTATGCAATTTTACTGTAATTTTGAACGAAACATTTAGAATATGGGACTAAAGGGAATGATTTTTAAGGTTTTTTGGGGGACATATTAACCCAACGGTAGCGAAAGGGTTAAAAGAAGAAATTTACTCGTTAGTTTGACTAAAAATTCAGCCAACCGAAAGGCCTTACTTATATAGTACGTATAATGAAAAATTAAAGACTTCGCAATTTAGAACATATTTTCATGCTACACTAAGCTATAAAATGGCAGAACTCAAGCCATAAGTTCGACAAAAAAATGTATTTGAGGTTTACCAGTTGATTTACCAATGATCAAATTCGCCACTTTTGAGTATTAATATATTGCCTAATAATGAACAGATATTTGTTCACTTAGGCTCGTTAGATGCAGAGAATAGTAAAACAAAACTAAGGTCATCATGAAGAGAAATTCGTACAAAATCCCATTTATTTTGAGCAGGTTTTACTTCACGTGTCGTCCCTCTATTGCAAGACACACTTGCAGTTTCCATATCATTGCCTGCATTTCTTCAGTTACCTTCCCTCGGTCGTGCTTTTAAACGCTCAAACTCGTGTAGAAATCTCGTACTTAATTCTTTTAGTTCTTTTGGTGGAGTGACCAAAACTTTAGACTTCAGGTGACCCCAGAAGAAGTTCTCAGAAGTAGCAAATTAACGAAATATTATGAGCCATTCAACTGCGCCACTTAAAGCAATGACTCTAGCAAAAAAAAATTCTGCATGAAGCGGAATGACGATTCCACTATTACATTAATAGAGAAAATGGAAGTATCGTGACTATCTTAGTCTATTAGAAAACTATTCTTTCGCATTTATCGAAGCAGAGTGAGCTGAAGTCGGTTAAATACTTGGCTAAATATTGCTTTTCAAAACTGACGCCTAAATTTTTCAGATACCTCGTATGAGAAAATTATCTTGAAACAGACCAAACTATGGTGGGTACCGTACGAAAAACTTTAGAAGAAACCTACTACAGCTTTATGGAATGGAAGAAGTTAGTTCTCTTCGAATTGTACTTCGAGAAAAAACAAAACAATGCTCAAAATTTACATGCAATAAATTTTTTCAAACGTTTCGTGCTTCACACTACACCTGAACTTACAACTAACTGCATGCATAGATCTCATAGACCAATAACAAAAACAATGAGAAGGATAGTACGGAGCAACAGTGTCTCGAGGAGTCACAGAAAAATCAGCTGTAGAGTAAAAGTTCGACACAGTTTAGACGAGAATGCATTAATGAAAGGAGAAGTGGTCACACAAGACAACAATAACGCGCCCACAAATGGGATGATTACATGCAAGTTCTACCATCAAGCAATAGAAGCAACAAATCGTGCGAGAATTACAGGGTTTCGACCACTTCAGGTGAATCAGAGAGTAACGGAAAAGCTATGAGAAATCAGGAAAGTTTAGAGAATCCGGAAGATGAAGCACAATCTTTACTTCAGGATCAATGAGGTATAAAATGCATAACACAAGCGACCAGATGCTCAGAAGTCCGCATAGCAGAGACCACTAAAGCACATTTGATATGTACTCACGGCATAGGACTGTTGGGCATCCATTGTGATGCAGCATGACTCAATCTAGAGGTAAAAACAAACATGTGTGAGACCATGCAAGCAAACGGTGCACCTGGCAGACCTGCGCTTTGTTAAGATAGCTTTGGGATCAACTGACGAGTCAATTTTATTCAACTGTAAACGTGTATGAAGTTAGAAGGAGAGGTTTTTGTGTCAAGTGTACAACATGCACAAGCATCAAGTCAAAACCCATGGTGATTTGTGAACTTTGTGTACTTCTATCAGTCCAGACACTAATGAAACTTAGTAGATAACGCTAACTTGTCCCAAAATACGGTAACGTCGTGCGCTACGTTTCCGTCTTAACAAAGTGTAACCAAAGGGTTAGTTTCAATCCAAACATCCTTGACAATTCACCCTAGCGAAAAATAGATCACTGAAACCTTCCTTACAACAACCCTTGTAAGTTTCTCAAAAGATTTAGACTTTTAGTTTATCACAATTATTACTTTTCTTAATCTTTGCGCAATGGTAGCTGGTCAATATTATTATATTATCTACCAGGAAAGGTATGAACGAAGTGTTTATCTAACCCTTATTTAATGGTAAATGTCATTAAGAGACTATACACCATGAAAGATATGAACGAACTGTTTTCTTACCCTTATTTAATGGGGGTGGGTAAACGTCACTATACGACTATATACCAAGAAAGATATGAACGAACTAAGTGTTTTTCTAACCCTTATTTAATGGTGGCGGGTAAATGCCATTATAAATTTATATATCAGGAAAGGTATGAGCGAACAAAGTAATTGAGGATGATCATAAGGAGTACGACTCAAGGGATCCCAAAGCGTGACAAAGTGCAGGTCCGGTACTAAACTCCAGTTGATATGGTACACCATGCAATGTAGAATTCAAAACAAGACATCACTACGTGTTCCATGCGCTTAACGTATGTAAAATAAATGAGTTTCAACAGAACGTACTATGGATAAAACTCATACAATAAGCACACTCTAAACCAGTGTTTCTCAAAAAATTTTCAATCACCGCCCCCTAATGATTATATTACTGTAAATTATACAGTAATATACGCCCCCCATTCAAGGCGTATCCTCATACCCCCCTTGCATTTCCTCAACGCCCCCAGGGGGGCGGTACGGACTACTTTGAGAAACACTGCTCTAAACCCTAAAACTCGTGCGTTTGGAGGGCACAAAATGAACGAGTTTCAACAGGACGTACAATGTTGGAAACCCAAAACAACACTTAAAGCCTTACAAACAAAGACCGTCTACGAATGTTGTCGCAAACGAAGCATTTCTGTACATTGAAAGCGTTAAAAGTATGGGACTTGAAATGTCAACATTCCATTAGAATGAATAATTCGAAAATTTCAAGCGAGACAAGAAAGAAACAAAACTATTATTATATTCCTGGCATGGTCAAGAAACAAAACACGTTCCGACACAAACGAGTCTGCTCTATAACCTCTGGGTTTATTTGATGCTAGTCTACGAGTATTTTTTAAAGCTATCCTGTATGAAATTTTTGTTTGAGTATCAAACGTGTAGATGAAATACAGCGAAAACAAATCGAGGCAAGCATTTTGTATTTCACACTGAGAAGATGAATTAAACTGGAACCTTAAGTTATTAAAGAAGGTATGATTTAAAAACTTGGTCACAGAGTTTGTTCTTAAATTGATGCCCGGCTACTAGTAACGGCTAAATAATATGATGAAATTAATAACCAAAATTGCAGGTACACACAGAGTGGTTCCGTAGCACAGCTGGAGATCAGGGCCACGAACACAAATATTTTTACATAACAATGAATAAACAAAAGCGTCGAACATAAAACAACTTTGGCCTCGCACATCTGCAGTGTACACCAAATATCCTGGAAAGACTAAAAAATAAATGAATGTCTCATAATAATTCGAGAATAGAGTGCAAAATGACGTAATAGAAAAACCGTTGAGGCAATAAACAACAGAAGTTTCACCTCTTGGTGATCACAGCGTTGCTGACATGTCACTCTGACGAGTATCTAAAAACAACGCAAGAACTGAACCTTATGAACGAATGCCAGAACAAAAGCAGGAACAATTACAAGAACAAACGCGAGTACAACGTAAGAAGAGCATAAAAACGAGCGTAAGAATGAATGCCAGAACAAACGCAGGAACAAACGCAAAAACAAACGCAGGAACAAACGCAGGAACAAACGTTTGAACAACGTATCAGCTGGTTGCGTGCAGTCGGAAACACTGCAAGAACAGTTCGAAGGTGTGATTCTAATACGACCATACATGCATCAAAAATGACCACGGCAAAACGAGTGCAGCAGCATCGCACACGTGAACACTTCAAGTGCTTGACATTCACCGTAGTAAAAATCCACTCCTCTTAAGATGTTGAACATTGATTGTGGTAGCTAAATCATTTAGCTCATCAACATGCAATAGATTGCATTGACAAGTATGAATCATTTATTAGTTAATTCATGTAGCATTACACCTTTCATACACTATCATTTACAGACACTATACAAGGAGGCATACAATTGATTATTTCTATTATACATAACATTTTTTTAAACTTCTATCTATTGTTTAGCACGTGGTATGTGTACGTTTTTCATTTTTTCTTTTTGCAATTCTATATTTTCTGTTATTATTCCTTGTCTTCCTTTTAGACCCATATTCATGAACACACAAAGACTCAGGCGTAATGTTCCGTCACGGAGGAATATGTAATTATCACCCCATTCCCTAGAAATAGCTGATAATGGGACATCCTCTTGAAATGCTTACAATCACTTTTTGAGATAGCCAACAGCCATTGCAATAGCTAGTATTGTAAGATACTGTTAAAATTTTGAATATCACTTAAATCGAAATTTTAACAATCAAATTCTTAGTGTGATAGAAACCACATTGGTGCTTTGACTATTGGTCAAGATGGTAAAATTTCAGAGCATCCTTACTTATTTTATGCCATTACATCATCAGTTTGTAAAAAAGCTACCGGCAAGAATAGCATAGACTTTTTACACATACAAATTCTTCAGTGCGTTCTGTTGAACGCACACCAGCAGTCGCAGAATAGCGTTATTTCAGTATGTCAACGCTACGGGAAATTTATTAAGAGAGATGTGGGCTCGACTAAGTAACGTAAGAGCGAGCAACTTAAGACAGAGCATGAGGGCAGCGCTGTCAGCAAGCTTCTTTAGGTAAATAATCGGACACTTTACGTTCCCTCACGCCACATGACGGTGCACTATAAAATTACGCGTCATGGAACACAGCAAGAATAATAGCGAGCAAACCGGCCCGTGAGAGAGCGGTGTAATTCAACACAGACGGGCTGCACAAGTGTTAAGATTCCCTGGTGTCAGCTACAGTGAGAAAACTAAGGAGATGGACAAGCGGTACACTGGTTAGTGAAGGCAGTGTATCATACTAAAATGTTACTCAGTGCCACGTTCTAAATGACGTGGTAGAGGTCGCAGGCGTTAATTCGATGAAAATGAGTGACCATTAAAACGGCTCGTGCGAGCGACCAACATTAAAACGGCTCGTGCGAGCGACCAACATTAAAACGGCTCGTGCGAGCGACCACCATTAAAACGGCTCGTGCGAGCGACCAACATTAAAACAGCTCGTGCGAGCTACTAGCATTAAAAACGGCTCGTGCGAGCGACCAGCATTAAAACGGCTCGTGCGAGCGACCAGCATTAAAACGGCTGGGAAAATGGTTGCAAGTACCTCGGAGATTGATGCGTCACACCCTCCAGAGTGTGAGCCCAGAAAAAAAAACAAGGCTCATGCAACAGTAATGGAACCGCTGAAGAAGCGTTATAAATCCAATAGTGATTGAAGGTTAATTAGTAATGGACGGGCGACTTATAAATATGCCGGTAAGTACGGTGAGCTAAACAGTTGCTTATGGAGCAGAGCACTGAAAGAGGCAACGTAGCTGTGGCAGTAAACAGCGAGAGCAGCACAACGAGTACACAGTTAGGGCAAGCAGCAACAGCAACCTCTTACTACTGAAGCGTGCCGTGTTAAATACAGCAACTGGTATAGAGCTGCTCTGAGACCAGTGCGGGCACGTGATACACGCAGTATGCAAGCAGTCACTCAGCAGTACAGCACCAAATTACAGGCTAATACAAGTACAACCTTGATCGCACTGTAGCTACAAGTACTTCAATTTTATAGTCGAGATTATCGTCAGATTAAGGAAGATGTGATTAATGATTCAGTCGATAATAACAGTACCGTTTATACCATAAGAAAAGAGAATAAATTAAACACTAGGGTTATTCAGGAATAGAATTTTTAACGAAAACACGCCATGCTATATATCATAGATTGTATTCAACGTTTTACACCATAGCTGGAGTCGCAGTGACGATAAAATATTGATATAAAGCAAAGTATCAAGAGGAAAACGACGAGTAACAGGAAAAACTCGTTCAATATAACCACCGTAATTGTTTGAAGAATGTTTCCACAGCGACATTGAACTTCACAACGAAGACGAAAAACTGAATACAAAATAAACAAAGCATCTAAGGCACTCATGCCGAAGGCCGGTTGCTCCAAACGCTCGCTGAGCCTACGACGGAGAAAGAGGAGTACTAAAATGCGAATAAAAATTACTAGTACATTCACAAGAACCACCAGCACTGGCGTAGCTGATTTTGCGGTGCATAGATGAACTGAGGTGCGGTGCATAGATGAACTGAGGTGCGGTGCATAGATGAACTGAGGTGCGGCGCACATAACAAGAACGTACACTGATGATAACAGATACTATGGACACAAAAAGGCTCACTCTAGCTTAGGTGTCCAACTCTTCCACGAGCAGCGCAGTTCTCGATTAGCTGAAGGATAAATTCATTTCACAGTAATCCTATGCATGAGCAAATTTCAGGCTCTACTCATACAATGCGGGACGTTTTCCTGCGCCGAATGTAATTGATTTCCACATAGACATGCAATCCACAGATATTTCAGTAAAGAGTTAAATATTTCAGTAGAGTATGAAACGTCAAAGTACTCGAGTCATGTAATACCCAGTGAAGTATATTCTAAGTATTAAATATTTCAGTCAAGTACTTAATCCTTCAGTTCGGCACTAAATATTTTAGACCAATGTTACACATTTCACCCAAGTACTTAAGCCATGGGTATTGACGAGAACACTAATTTTACCTGAAAATTCTAACGACTTCAAAGCTTCGTCTGAACGTACGCTATAGAGGACCGAGCTCTCACTAAACCACACCTCTGAACACCGTCCCGTCTCTAAACGCTCGCTAGAGAAGACCTTCGTTCACAACCCTCGTCGATGCCGGGCTCCGGACCAATCAGAAGGAAGAATACGCAGCCCTGTAAGCAATGCCTCCTTCTTCTCAAGTTTGTGTCCACACTCAAATACAACAACAAACGAGCGTCATGGGAGAGCTATGGAGACAATTGACGGGAAGCAAAAGAAAAAAACGAACGTCTTAGGTGGAAGTGACATTGGTTATTTGTAGGATTAAATTAACAGCAGCTATTTATTACGAGATAGATCAACAAACAAATAACTCTGAGGTGCATGAATGTTGAGAATACAATAAATTGGATAAGGTTTTTGTGGTCAAGAGGTTACCACATGGAACAATAATGAATTAGATACGAAGTTTTTAATAGTCGCACCAAAACTTGCTGACAAAGGGACCCAATTGAATAACTCGTACACAAGTTAAAGGAAATAATAATGATGCAAACATTAAGGTTCTTTAACACATTTAACACGTGTTGGTACACATGTGCACCACTAGATATATTATTTGAACTCTTAATCTGAACAACCGTAAGCAACATGTTAACTTTGTCAAGTCCGTTGGTACACATTTCATGCCTCGGAAGAAGTCATGTTTAATGCTTGGTTACAGAAAGCATAGAAGTTTTTAAAATTGAGTTCCTGCACTGCTCAGCAGCTCAAAATTTGTACCACCATCATAAATGTAAGGAAATATCCCTATGAATTTTTAAATTTTTGAGCATGTTACACATTTCTATCCATCAAAAGCATGAGCCTGAAAGGGTTAAAGAACCATTACGTTTCACAAATCTGGAGTGCGATTTCAGGTCGAAGGTACATTTATTTGTTCAGATTTGAACCAGAAACTTTTGTTTAGGACGCCGTTAGGGGAGTAATAAATAATGTATTGCTGACAGTAACCAGTACATGTCCTGTATATATTACCTAGAGAAATAAAAACTGACCAACATTCTTACCATAGCAATTGTCTGGAATATATTATAAAAGGAATAGAGAATAAAGAAACACTCAGAACATCAGGACGCTAAATAATTCGAAAATTACTACACTATTTTAATTAAAGAAAGACATTATTTGTACCCTAAGTCAACAAAATACATGAAAACACGTCAGTCAATAGAAGCTGAAATACATTTTTGCATTAACGATCATTAGTTCAAGCTTTTTCTTCCGTCCAGGCAGATCATGGTGTGTATATGAGCCTCACAACCTGCTACCCCTGTACAAGTCTTATTTATAGTTGAGGCCAGTAACCTCTACTTTCATCACCTCTAGACCGACACATAGAAACACTTCTACTCAAATGCATGAACCGGAATTTAAAAACTGAGTAAACTCACGTTCTAGGCGGTTCCCTCAATAAATACGCCAATAATAACAAGCATATGCACTTATTTATCCGAAGCTATGCTCAAAAGAAAAACAATGAACAGTAAGACAGCAAGAGATGATTATATATTATATATAATATTATATATAATATAAATTATATTTCACTTATTAAAATCCCCATTACGACCGTAAATTTCTTCCTTCAAAATGTGGACATGAACGCCAATACATTTAAAGTTACCACAGTAGTGCTAGGGCAGGACCTTCCAAAATACCGGCTGATGTACGGTGAGTGGGCAACTGAAGTCAATCACAGGCAGGGCAACTGAAGTCAATCACAGGCAGGGCAACTGAAGTCAATCACAGGCAGGGCAACTGAAGTCAATCACAGGCAGGACAACTGAAGTCAATCACAGGCAG
>VCRD01006099.1:0-23808 GCA_006783055.1 Trinorchestia longiramus
AAATAAAATTTTCTTTCAAATATGTGTTTAGCCAACCTATTTCAAGGTATTTCCAAGAAAAAATCTGAAAAAAATATATTGCCTTGATTTCAGGAGGCAAAGGGTTAATTAACGTAGCAAAGGAGACACTGAAATCTCGCTTGATTACTTATGTACCTATGAAAACTTTCAACACCCTAGAACTATTCCAAGAAAAACTTTGGGACAGAAGGAATGAATTTTGAAGCCTCAAAATAACTGATAATGTTTGTATTCAAGTCTTAATTTTCAATGCTAATTTCTTAACAGCCTTAAAATAATACGCACCATATACTACAGAGAGTGCTAAAACGAGACGTACAGACTGGCTAACAGATGAAATACTATGTCAAAGAGCTGAGCAGAGTGAAAAAAAATTTACCTAGGCAAGTTAAACTCTCTAAGAGACCATTGTTTAATAAACATCATGAAATGGCCCTTCGGAGCGAAATTGACGGAAAAAAACGAGAGCACTTCCATAAAGAACTATTAACAGCAAAGAGAAAACCAAGGCAAACGTGGGAAATTTTCAGAGAAAGAGAACAATAAAAAAATATCGAAGGCAAACAAAATCGAAAATAAATTAAAAGCAGCCACCAATTTCACACTTTTTCTCTGAAGTCTGTGTACAATGTTTTTGACGAAGTATATAAATCCACTCCACTTAAACCTACTGATGTTGGCCCAGTTCCTGACCCACTTCATGATACAAGTAATACATGGAGACCAAATACTGTTAATCTGCAAGAGATACGTGGAATTCTATACTCTCTGAAAAAATATAAAGGTAGTTGGGCATGATAATATAGATCTTCAATACATCAAGGATAGTTTTAGTATTACAGCATTGATGCATCGTTTGATAATCAATATTTCCATTGCTACAAACAAATCCCTAAAAAAATAACCTTCCTTGATTTTCACAAAAAAATAAACGCCCCATTAATGCCCAACAACAGGCATACAGAAGACTTAATACCAAACAGAACCCTATCGTCAAGAATATATCTGCATCTGCATGGCTGTTAAGCGAACGATAAAATCTACAAAGCAACATAAAGAAATTCCAGTTGCAGCACAATTTAAAACTAACCCAAAGAGTTTCTACAAATACCTAAACGATAGGCAACTCAGAAGAAAGGAACATTATTGGACCATTGATCGATCCAGAGGGCACAACTCAAACGGATAGCAAAACCAAAACTAGAATTCTTAACACATTTCCTGCAAAGTGACCTACCGGTGGGTCACTCAGGTTAGGTTCAGTAATTTTTTCAAAGCTTTCTAGGGACTACGTGTACAAAGTAAAGATTTGCACCGACCAGGCAATCGCATGAAACGTGTTAATACATACTTTACCTCTGTGTTTCACTCGCGAAGACTTAACTGAAATCCCGTAACCTCATGCTTTAAATCGTCGGAAAATTTGACAGATGACGTATTTACAGTGGAAGAGGTAGAAAAACGGCTCAGCATTCTAAACCCGCATAAGCCGACCGGACCAACGGCCTTGCTCCCCGGATACTCAAAGAAACAGCCAAAGTAATTAGCGAACCTTTATCAAACATCTTCACTCGATCGCTTAAAACTGGGAAAATACCAGAGGATGGGAAGCAAGCAAATGTCACTCCTATTTTCAAAAAGGGGAACGAACAAATTTTCAATGACTATCGTCCAATCAGTCTAACATCTGTCATAAGTAAAACAATAGAAAGACTACTCAAAGACTGTATAACGAAACACCTCAATGATCAAAATCTTATTAACCAGCACGGATTCAGGGAAAACGTTGCTGCCTCACAGACCTCCTTGACTTTTTTGGAGAAAACAACTGCATATACGACCGTACAAAAGCCGTAGACCTTATAAACCTAGACTTTTAAAAAGCCTTTGACGAGATTCTCCACCAAAGACTCATGGTCAAAGGGAAGGCGCATGGAATACAAGGCAACTACTCCTGTTCTCTCGTTGGATACGAAACTGGCTCGCTGGTCGCACTTAACGAGTGATGATTCGCGATCAAGCCAGTGATTCTACACTTGTAACATCAAGAGTTCCTCAAGGGAGTGTTTTGGGCCCGCTCCAAAAACTACTGTAAACAGGACGTGCACGGTCATATAGTGGTCTACGTTAGCAGAGGCTAGTTCACCGATTTCAGTTAGTCAGCAACTGTCGCAGTGCAAACATTGTCGTAGTCGGTCGCTGGGTTTGAATCGGACATTGTTGTTTGTTTCGAGGCACATTGCTGCATTTCTAAGTGGATACTATTTGTTTACAAAGTTTATTGCTAATTATATGTATTAAAAATGTCAAACAAGTGTGGGGTTGTGAACTGTCGGGGTAATTACAATAAGGAGAACAGGCGCCGCGTGTTTCGCCTGCCGAAAGAGCAGTATAAGAGACAGAAGTGGCTTGATGTTTTTCCACCTCGTGAAAACTTCGTTGTTAATCCAGACAAGTTTTTCATTTGTGAGATACACTGGCATGCTGACCCACCTTTGATCAAATTGCGTGGTGGTTCTATGCGACCTGGAATCCCTCCCAGTATCTTCAATGTGTATGCTTCATGTCTGCCATCTCCAAAACTTATACCTCGTCCGGCGAAAGTGGAAGACCAACTACTGAGATATTTTCTTCAGAAGGCTAAGATTACTTCATTTGATGCTTTCAAACCTGAACGTAACCTGCAGAAGCAGTACAAGAACTTTATTATTTCAAGATCGAAAAAAAGGCTTGTGTGTTTCTTCATGACTGACAACTGCAGTGAGTGCAGCCGGTCTGTGATTGTCGAAAACAAGCCCATTTTGTGTTCCCCACTAATACTCAGTGCGTTCAAGAACGGCATTAGTGTACTACTGTTTAAGACACTTCATCCCAACAATGGTTTGAGATCGTATACGCAGTTCGACGAAACTGTGCGCTTGGCAATGGACTATGACATCCCGTTTGACAAAACGATTCAAAATGTTGTCACTCTTTTTCATGCTCACACATCAGCCTGTGTCGACACCGAGAAGGAGAAAAAGTTGGTATTTTTGACCCGTCAGTTGGAACTTTTATTAGAGAAGCAGTTTTCCATGAATGATTATTGTTTTGCTCTTCAATCATACCCAAAGTGTATTTATGAACAGCTCAGAGACTTCTTGGTGCTGCCATGCAAACGCAAGCTGCAGTACATCACTTCATCTATTGACAAGGACCAGGTGCTGAGGGAAACATTTGACAAAGTCCAGACACTGCAGTAGAAAAATTTGTTTCTCTTGGTAGATGAAGTACAGATTCGCCTGAATGTATAAGAATGCAGTCCTTCTTCAGACCTCTGTAAAGAAAGCCCGGTTGGCTGACTAATCGCTGCAGTTTAGTAGGTTATTGCTTCTATGTCTGTTTGTTTATTTGCGTGAATGTTTGTATGTTTGGTTGTTTGCATTGGAAAAGGTTTAACTATAATCCACTCTGTAAAGTCTGAAACTGCAGCAACTCAGCTTTCTATAAAGTGGCCACTAAGCTCATAAAATACTACATGTTAAAACCGGCTAAAATTGGTATATCAAAGCATTACAATGCTTTAAACGATTTAAAATTCATTGTAAAACCTTATTATCCCTTCTATTGCTTGAAAGAAGTAATTTTTGATCAATTTGTCCAAAAGACAATGTTATGTTACTAACAATGCAATGGCCTCCGCTAGCGTAGTCCTCTATATGGCCATGCACATCCAGTTTGTAGTAGTCTTTGGCCCGCTCCTATTCATCATCTACATTAGGGGTGTTCAAACTAAGGCCTGCGGGCCAACTGCAGCCTGCGCCACAGTTTTTATTGGCCCGCATGAAATTATAAAAATATAATTGAATATGGCCTGCATAAAAATCTGGAACCAGTCAGCAATTCCACACTCAACCCAAAATCGGTCCATGCCGACTATAAAACAGATTTTCAAACGTAGAAGTTCTTGAAGAGAGTGTTAATTCCTCATATCGGTTGTGATTTGCCCTGTTTTCTTAGGCAAGTCACCCTGCTCGCTCCTCCAGACCTTCTCCTTAAAATTCTCGTGAATTCAGTTTGAACCCCATAAAAGGCCCGAAAATCAACTTTCTGTATTTTTTAGGTATATTAGTTTTAAGGTTTGCTTTTGTAACGGGTTCTTTACTTTTTTGAATGGGTACTCCTTGAGTGAAATTTTAGGAAGCATCTTTTGATATGTCGAATATTTTCATTCTAAAGTTTGTCATGGTAGTTATGATACATTCATAGATTTGCATATTCCTAGCGATGTATCAAGTGTATGTATAGTACGGTGTATCAAGGTGCGAGTGCTGACGTAGGTATATGGTAGAGGCCTCGCCTGCCGTATAGCCCACAGCTGTGTAAACAACATTCCGTTACTTGGCGCAACAACGCCTTACCCTTCTGAGCCTGGGAAAGGAACTCCCCGCAACCACAAGAGTGGGGAATAGAGAAAAAAAAGGAGGCAAGAGTGAGTGCTCCTATAAAGACAGCAGCGCGAAGAAAGGACTGGGACTTGGGAACTAGATCTCGACGACGATGTAGGCACTCACGATTTGCCCTAAACCTAAAGCGACATCTAGGTTTCGGGCTTAGGGAAATTCAGGGGGACTGTGATAAGAGGAAAAATTAGCGGTATCTTTCAGGTGTCATATCGTGAGTGTTAAACATTGTAGCCCATCATCAACAACGAATCTACAGTATAATGGGCAAGTTTTAATATTATTATTCTTAATATGATCGAGATTAGCGACAGGGTAGATTTTGTAATATGATGTGAACGTCCATTGATTTAACTAAATTATTCCGTGTGCACATTTAATTATTCAACTATTAACTATGCAATTGATCCATTAATAATACACTGTTTAATAGGACATCATGCTGTGGTTCATGTGCCAAAATATGGTGTAGCTAATCTCGATCACATACCCATCACCAGCTTGGTCGACTATCACCAGCTTGGTCGACTGGTGAGCGAATCTGCTTGCGAGCTGGAAGACCCGGGTTCGAATCCCGCTGCCGACATGGTTAACGTGGCTAGAAATACGGCATGGGACTTGAGTAAAACAACCGAATAATTATCGAAGTAATTATCCGACCCAAGAATGGGCCCGAAGGTTCGTTCCTATTGCCTCATTCTATTCTATTCTATTCTAGATAATTCACATTTCCCATCATGTGATGTTTAGAATAACATGTATTAAATTTTTTGTATGTATCATTTATCCTCTCTACAGCCGTTGGATGAAATTACTGGGAACACCTTTACCATGTCATGTATTCAAGGGATAAGAGTCCGTCTAGTGCAGTTACGTATGTTTGTTGCTTTTAATTAATTAGGTTGTATAAAAGGATTGATTGCAATATAACGGCAGGTCAACATGCAGAAAAACCATGCATTGAAACCAAGATGACGTAATTTATGTGATAAAAAGGAACTCATCAACAATCATTATGCAATTAAAAGTAGGCAGAGAATAAAGTTTTACCCTTGTTTTAACTGCATTAAATCAATCAATAATAATAAATTATCCCTTATTCATCACCCGTATTTTATACGTACCGCCACATCATAACAACTCTAAAGCCCAAAGGCAATAAAAGGTTTCCCTACATGTAGTTTTTTTTATAGCAAGTGAAAGGAAAATTTGTGTGTCCTATGTTTCTTGGAGTTTTTTCCCGGGATTTTTTTCGTTTCCAGGAAACTAAAATATTTCTATACGTGGTACAAGGTGAATATGTTCAACACATCAACTACAAGAAGCAGGCGAATCAGAATATAAACCCAGTATGTGATTGAGTATGTAAGGTGGCCTGCGATCGAAGGGCACAGCGAGGTCACTAATAACAAGTGTCAGTCTACGAGTAATGCTTAATTATTACGTACTTACAGATAGGTAAATTCTTGATATGTATTTGGTTCTTTAAAAGTGTATAGGGAATTGAGTGATATTTATTTTAAAATATTGTGTTTTTGTTCGTTTACCTATTTTCGTACTTATTAATGTCGTGATTTTTGTGAATAAATAGTCAACACCGAAAATGGAATGTCAATGCAGAGAAGTGATTTATCAAGTCAATACAGGCAGAATTAAACACATGTTAGGCAGGTATAAGGGTAGTGTGGTAGTCCATGATAATGTTTATGTTGTGTGTTGATTCTGCGAGTCCTGAGATAACTAAACTTAGCAGAAATGCAAAAGTTCTTTATCGTTTACTTGCGGATCAATTGAAGATTATGAGGAGAAACTTTTCGGTTTGAGATAAACACCACTTAGCATCTTGCAGAAATGGCTTTCATCGCATCAGACCTAATTTTAGAATGATTGAAGAACGTTAATGCTTGACTTGACGAGGAATTTGAATTGCTACGCGTGTAGCTGACGTCTAATCACGCTGCAAAATAAATATTGGACAACCGTCCAAATAGCAGAGCTTCTGCAGCTAAAAGCTGTTATTTAATGTGTAAAACATGTAACGATTACAGGGTGCTCACCTTGAATATGTAAATGAAGTATCAGGAATGATTATATCTAGCTAAGGATTATTATATGCCCGAAGCGGAGATTTTCTCATTTTGAACTGACATCGAATATTAATTTCTTGTCATGAGTTAAATAGAGTTACAGTCGGAAGTTGACGGCGCTTATCGCAGAAATCTTCATCCGTATTGCTGTATATTCAATGTGTGCACTGAGTATTTCTTGTTCATTTCTCGTGCATAATGATCGAGTTAAGTCTTAGAGAATGCAAAAGACGAAATTCGTGATTATCATTATGCACACCATGTATGTAATGTTGTGGACGAGAATAATTATCCTTAGTAATGCGGAAGGACTCTTATGAATTAAATCGTCAGAAAATGTAATATTGTCGTCTTAGGTCGAGAAATTACGAAGTCGAAAGACGAAAGTTTCTTGCTATGCCAGGATATCAAGTGTGTAACTCTAACTCTAGGATCGTGAAACGAAATTTGTCATTTGGAATACACGTACTCTTTTCTTTCTGACTGTTCGTATTACATTTGAGGTTACGTAATTAATTTATCCCGCCTGATCAAGAGCTCTGATCATAAGGCGATGAAATATTTATCATTGCCAATTGAACGCTCAAAGTATCAACAAAAGATGGATAAAATCCCAGTAATGTTAAGGGGACCAGCCGGGTTTATTGCTGATTTGTTTATTATTAATCTTAAAGCTATGAAACTTTGTACATATATAGAAAAAAAAAGATTTTGTTCCCGGATATTTTTTTATTTGACGAATAGAAAACGAGTTACAAAAAGAAAACGTGAAAATTTAGGGGAAACTTCCGTAGACAGACTATTCCTACCTCAAAACTCGATGTAGAGACTCGTGTGAGGACTCTTTAGAAAGAGCTATAAGCCCTCTACATCAAAACGGAGAGACATTTTTGAATTGTTTTATTGTTTCATAGATATTAAACTTTCAAATGTTTTTTATGTTTTGAATTTTTGTATTTATTTTATTTCATTAGCTATATCTTTTGATCTAGATAAAATATTGTAAATGTCTTTATGTTTATCTCTAGAAGGCTCTCTGTTCTTTCTAAAGAGCCCTCATACAAGTCTCGACGTCAAATAATGATGGAGGAGTAGGCTTTGGCGCCCCTGAAAACAAAGTTCTTCAGGAGAGCTAATTTTTGTTTGATGATTTTATTTTTTTGGAACCGGAAGGTTCCAGGGTCCTCCTTAGGAGGTCATGTGCTATGTATCAACTGGGTTAGGATACTGATTGATCATGAAACGCTTCAGTACTGCAGAGTGGAAGTGTTGACGTGTTTTTTGGCGGTGGAGTGCCGTGAAGATTAGAATTCGCCGGGGTTGTAGCAGCAGAATGGTTCGTCATGGGAGGTCCTCTTCTTCTTTGCTGGTGGTCCCTACGCCGGAGTCATTTCCTTCTTCTTTCTTGCCTTCATGACAGTTCGTGGAATGAGTCCAAGAGTCACAAGGATGTGTCCACGGACATTCCCCAGGTTGTGCTGAAGGGCCGTGACAGTCGCAGCAAAGACAGAGCGCTCAAGGGAGGCAAACTTGGTCTTGAGGCACATCCGCGAGAGCTTGCTGTAGATGGATGCATTCTTGTTCTGCGTCTGGTTGAAGAGCCATCTGCTGAGAAAGCTTGGTTTGGTCAGGGACACGAAGACTTCCAGTGCACAGGCCAGGAGATCCTTCAAGATCCCCTCCCTACCCCACACGGGGCCCATTCCCACCCCTCCCACACCTCTTTTCCGTCCTCGTACAACCCAAAAATTTTTACGGAACCTACACAAGATGTTTATCTTTCATTATCTGTAAAAATACGCAATTGTGAAAATTTTGAGATTTTGGGTAAATGAACCCACCTGTTCCCCTTAAAAGAAAATATTATAATATTCAACCATTGTTAATTGAATGTTTAAGTCGTCACTAAATAGGTGGAGTAATTCCAAACAATGTTGAAAGTAAAATCTAAAAGATGAATCTAATCCCACTAATGTTAAAAGAAAATATTATAATATTCAACCATTGTCAATTAAATGCTTCAGTCGTCAATAAAAGATGGTCAATAATTCCCAACAATGTTGAAAATGAAAGGTAAAAGATGGACAAAACCCCAACAATATTGAAAGAAAATATTATAATAATCAACCATTATTAATTGAGCGGTCAAGTTGTCAATGAAAGAAGGAGTAAAGTCCAACAATGTTGAAAAAAATGATGTATATTAACAATTTGAAAAAAACATCACAACTGTGTGCTAACGATATTGACAGTGAATATTATCATCATGTATGCTATGTCAAAATTTTTTTTATAAAATTATAACTATGTACTAATAATGACTATGCGCTGCACTGAAACTACAAAAATAATGTTCCAAGTGATTTACAATGTGCTTCGAAACCGAGAGGATGGAAGTCAAATGCGTAGTTACAAATTGTGTAAAGGCATTCATTAGAGATAAAAATGTGTCAAACAGATATGCGTTAGGATGTGTATACATGTATGATATTTTTATCAGGTTAACATAGCAATGTTGCGTTGTTTGTATTTGTATTATGGAACGAACAACGTGGAATGTAAGGATTACATCGTGTGCGGTGCATAAACGAAGGGTTCAAAGTAACATTTAGGGCATAGGGAAATTTAGGGTGCACTGTGATAAGAGAAAAAATTAACGGTATCTTTAAGGTGTTATATCGTGAGTGTTAAACATTGTAGCCCATCATCAACAACGAATCTTCAGTATAATGGGCAAGTTTTAATATTATTATTCTCAATGTGAACGAGATTAGCGACTGGGTAGATTTTGTAATCTGATGCGAACGTCCATTGATTTAACTAAATTATTCCGTGCGCACATTTAATTATTAAAACTATTAACTATGCAATTGATCCATTAATAATGCACTATTTAATAGGACATTATGTTGTGGTTCATATGCCAAAATGTGGTAGATAACTCACATTTCCCATCTCGTGATGTTTAGAATAACATGTATTAAATTTTCTGTGTATAACATTTATCCTCTCTGCAGCCGTTAAAAGAAAGTACTAGGAACACCTTTACCATGTCATATATTCAGAGAGTCCTTTTAATGTGATTACTCATGTTTGTTGGTTTTTATTAATTATGTTATTAACAAGTATTAATTTATATATAACTGTAGGACAGCATGCAGAAAAACCATGCAATTAAAAAAGATGACTTAATTTATGAGAAAGAAAAGAACTCATCAACAATCAATCATTATGCATTTAAAAATAGGCAGAGAATAAAGTTTTACCCTTTTTTATGTACAGTAAATCAATCAATAATAATAAATTAGACCTTATTCGTCACCCGTATTTTATACGTATCGCCACAAGTTTGTTTCAAATAGTATTATAAATTTACATTGATAACTGCAATAAAAAATAGCCAATCGCTTAAATTTGCTTACGAATAGACATCAATAGAAAATCACGGAAGAAAAGTTAAATTACTTAGAAAATATTTGAAAATTCTTCATAATTTTTGACATTTTCTATTGAAAAAACCAGAACGTTTGAATCACGGGAATATTTTTAACACCTTGAGTCAGAGTTAAGGTGTAATTTAATTTTCTTTTAAAGAAAAAACTAAATTATAATTTATATAGGCATAGACTTTTCATTATTTTTCTGTCATAGAAAAATAAATCAAACTGTTCTCAACTTCCTTTCTGGGGATACCGAAGAAGTAGAAGAAGTAGTACTGATTGATTGCAGTGTGATTTGCAGTGAAAAATCAGCACCAGGTTCTCTCTCTCGCTGACTTTTATTGGAGTTTGGATAACGTCAAGTTTCCTCTAATAAAACGCCACCAAAATAGAATGATGAGCCAGTTTGGCTCAACATACATATGTGAACAAACATTTTCTCTGTTAAATCAGAACAAAAAACAGACTGAGAACCAATATCACGGCTATCTCTGTGAAGTTCTTCGTGTTTCAATTAACAAACTTTCTCCTGACATGTCAGACAACTTTCATTCCAAAGGACAGCATCACTGCTCCCACTGAGTGCAGTGTTCTTCACACTATGGGTTATTAAAAATACTTGCACTATTAATGTGTTGATACCTTACTTCTTGTGTGCAGCCCGGCCCTTTTTTCATTTTTCTGTATTTGGCCCTCACTTAAAAAAGTTTGGACACCCCTGATCTTCATCAACGATCTTGATTTTGGAATCATCAGTAAAATCAACAAATTCGCCGATGACACGAAACTCTGTCACAAAGCATTTACCGAAAGGAACAGAGTACCTATCCAATCCGACCTTAACCCTCTTCTACAATGGACCCAAACCTGGCAAATGAACTTCAACGTTGATAAATTTTCAGTAATGCATGTTGGTGCAAATAACCGGCATTTCCAACACACGATGAATGACATACCCATTGAAGCAGTCCAGCAACAAAGAGATCCTCGGTGTCATTGTCACTGAAAATCTCAAACATGACAAACAAATTGATAAAAGCGTCAGAAACGATAGCAGGATTCTAGGTTTCATTGCGCGAAACTTTGAATACGAGGCAAAGAACATAATAATACTGATCTATAAAGCTCTAGTCTGGCCACATTTGGAATATGCAGTACAACTCTGGTCTCTTAACTACGAAGAGATATCAATAAAATGACATAAATTCAGGGTAAAACAACGGAAATGATTCCAGAGCTCCACATTTTCAGCCATGAGAGACGTCTTCAACACCTTAAACTTATCTCCGTAAAACTAAAAAGACTGCGTGGACAACTTATTGAGACCTATAAATATCTCAACGGCCTTAACGATCTTACCCTGGAAGGGCTTTTCGAAAGAGACGGTACCATTCAAACCAGAAATAACGGCCAAAAACCAATACTGGGAAACTTCAAAATATTACTAGCTATGAACTTCTTTCCTGTTAAAATTGCCGCCACTTGGAACCAGCAGCCCGAAAACATTGTTTCTGCTGGCACTGTGAGTAGAGTCAAAAATCGTCTCGAGAAATATTGGATTACGAACTCCTCAGTATTATAACGTACGTTTCTATGTCCCTAAGTCCCAGGGCGAATGCATGATTGAGATCAATGCGCGTGACTGAAATGTCTGTGCGTGAGTGAAATGCGTGTAGGTGAGTGAATTGACTTAACACATTTCCTGCGAAGTGACCAACCGGTGGGTCACTCAGGTTAGGTTCTGTAATTTTTCAAAATTCTATAGGGACTATGTGTACAAAGTAAAAAATTTGCACTGGCTAGGCAATCGCAGGAAACGTGTTAAGGGATTAAGATGTACGCGTATGATTGATGCCCCTACTTTTGACGGCATGGGATTTAGGTATCAACTCAAGAATGAGACAAACGGTTCGTATCTATTAATTTATTCTATTCTATTCAATGGAAACATTCCATTATCAAACTGTTGTATAAAGCTGACGGTATCAATACTGCATTAAATTACAGGCCAATCAGTCTTTCACCGGTCTTATCTAAAGTACTAGAATAGAATAGAATAGAATAGAAAGAATAGAATAGAATGAGGCTATAGGAACGAACCTTCTGGCCCATTCTTGGGTCGGATAATTACTTCGATAATTATTCGGTTGTTTACCCAAGTCCCATGCCGTATTTCTAGCCGCGTCAACCATGTCGGCTGCGGGATTCGAACCCGGGTCTTCCCGCTTGCAAGCAGATTCGCTCACCAGTCGACCAAGCTGGTGATCCAGTCGACCAAGTTTTTGATGCCTTGACAAGGCATTACTTTTGACAAAGTAATGCCTTGTCAACTTTCAACACATATAAACAAATCTAACGTGCTTCATCAAAACCAGTACGTTTACAGGAAACATACCAGCACTCAAGACACTACTTAACATCACCGAAGAAATGTACAGTGACAGAGAAAAAAATGGTACACTTTTGCTTCTGCATCCTTTCTCCAAAGCTTTCGACAGTGTCTCACACAAACGATTTTTTCAAAAAATCTTAAACTCACAATGGTTTCGGAGCTATCTGTCAAACTGCTCTCACTCAGTCCCCCGAGAAAACACAGTATCACTATCCACACAAAATGATTTCAGCGTTCCCCAGGGATCTATTCTCTGCCCACTTCTGTTTTCTATTTTCATCAAGGATTTCCCCTTCCATGCCCTCAAACACAAGAATTTCTATGTACGCAGGTGATGTACATATTGCAATAAGCGCCCTGGATAATTAACAAAGCCGAAAGCCTTTTAAAAAAATTGAAAATCATGGTACTCCCAAAATACAGTGAATCATTTTTAGTTCACAATATTCATTTATTGTATTCTGAGAATAGAATAAAAAAGCTACCGAATTTAACTCTAACGTTACGAAATGATATGAAATCAGCATAGAAAGTAAAAAAATTGGGAGTCTGATTTCATCAAAACATGTGTTTTACATCCCATGTGAAGAAAACATGCAATAAAATTAACGGAACATTGCTTTATCACTGTGTGAAAAACATGTTTGATGAGAAAACTAAAATACTTGTCAACCACTCCCTTTTTATGTAGGTCCTTAATTGAGAAATATTTGGTAAACTTATGAATGCTTTTACCCAAAAAATTCTAACGTAATACAAGTGTAACCTGAGAGATTTCAATGTTTAATATATGAGATCATTAATGTTTTTCAGCAATTAAATGGTGCCATACTGGTTTTGTCTATTTTTTTTACTCATTAATTTTGTATTTATTGCATGCTACCCTTGTCAAGACATTAGACTTGCTAGTTCCAGTCTCGCCCATATATATTTATTTTACCTTTATTTTAATTTTTTATTTCATGTTATTTGTTTATTTATATCTACATTGTATTAATAAATAGATATGAAAACTAAAAAAACAGATGTGAAAACTTTTGATCTACAGCAACTTCACTTTACTTTTATTGATATTTCAATCCTGGCAACTCATGACGTTTGTAACTTTTCTACCTACAGTAAAGATTTAAATTTCATAGATTAGACATTCATAGGAGTAATTTTATTTTACTTTGTGCTTGTTTATTGATTCGTTTTTCTTCTGGAACTTCAATTATTTTAGGTATTTTTTTCTTCAATAGGGTAATCATAAAATCCATGTGTCAATGTTCGTCATCGTTTTGTCTCAATAGGTGAATGTGGAACCTCAAAACTTTAGTCTACTACAGCTCCAATTATCTATATCAAAATCTAAATTTCGATAATTTCTGACATATTCAAATTTTTCGCTCGTATCATTTTTCAATCTTTCTCTGATGTGTAACATCCAATTTTATTGACTGCAATGAAGTTTTTCAGGTAATTTAATAATGATAAAATTTTCTATATCGTCAGTAAACCACACTACGTAAGCAGTAGACCAGAGAATTATAAATTCCAACTTGGAGTTTCACTCTAACTCAGATTTTCAGCATTCAAGATTTGACCAGATCATTGAGACCTCAAACTATAACATTGTGTTGTATGCGAATTTTTGCGATGTTAACGCTTTATAGCAATTTAAGATGTGTCTTATATTTGGTAATTCTAAGCGGTGCCTGAAGGAAATAATCGTTTGCATCGCTGTTTTATCACCTACTATTTGCAGAATACCTACCACGTAAGAATTTACAACAACTTCACCCCTATTAAATCTTACCCGATTTTTTATTTTAATTTTAGTTTTGTCATGAAGCTTATGAGCCGACTTTAGTACATATTTTTGTAATAATAAGTCCATGTGGAAACTTAAAACTTTTGATCTGCAGTAGCTGCACTTTAACAATCAGTATTTCATTCCTTTTAATTGATTACATGTTTAAACTTCCTTCTCCCATATCGGCTTTTTCTGATACGTAACTTTTGATATTTTCAAATGCTACGAAGTTCTTCTAAATATTTCATCCTCTCTCGTGTATTCCATTACAAAATTTAAGTCTTACTTTTGAAAATTAAGACTGAAATTATGTTATGTACAAGGTTTTTCAAGACAAACAAACGTCTTGATACAATTTTTGCATTCTTCCATTTTTAGGTTTCGCTTCAATTGTGAGAACATAACCTTTGTTTGTGGCGTTATCAACCAATGTATCTCTATCACATAAGGATTTTAACAAGGCATTTTAAGGCCCAATGTTAAATACCTTGTGTATCAACGATATTGGAATAAAAAGTTTTTCTTTTTTTCTTGTACACAGTTGCTTCTATTTCATTGTTCACGAATATTTGCAAGGCTCCTGAATTTGTTTTCTCGTGTAAACGATTGTAGTGCTAATCCGTCGATTGCTAGCAAATAGCACACGTATGATGAAAGAAAAAATCAATTGGAAGGGGAACATTTATAATAGTAAATGTTTGTTTTTGAGTTCAACAACCTTAACTTCAGTATTCAATGTGGCGGATGTGATAGGTGAGCACGCCGCGAGTGCTTTCGTATTGGACTTCTAGAGACTTCCGACACATTCATGTCAGTCTCTTTGCCGAGCAGTATGATATCTGAGTTACTTTCAAAATTATTGATTCTGGTGCGGTGATGGAGATTTTTGAATTTTAGAATCCTTGCTTATTTAAAATAGAAGCCTACGTTGAATCAAATAGGTACATAGCTCATACCAATTTCAGATTGTGAATAAATAATTTGTGTTTAGTGTCTCTCTCAAATTTTAACTAGGATATACTTGCTTTATGAAACTTAGTACTGTTTATTTTTCATTTTACAGATATTCTGTCTATGAACTGAAGATTGAGCTGGAGTATTTTCACCTTTAAATTCTTAGTGACCTTGCATATTCTTACAATAAATGTCGAATTCAAAATTTTGGCTTAACGCCCAAACATCGTTTCAAATTCACTGGAATAAATAGATGACTCTAATTTCATTTCTATATGAACTACAGCACCATCTGTGTTTTGTCTACCATCTTCCTCAAATTTGCTAAACATCAAAACGATGAATTTATGATAAAAGACGTCAAAATATCGCTTAATCGAGACGAATGTTAACATCCTATTCAATTTATAAAGTGTGAAAACACATTTAGTAATTACTCTCTCGTACCTGTGTTTTGGAAAATAAAATTTCTCTGTCGGTAAATTATTTATTGCCTTTTCAATTTTTTGTGTAATACGTAGCTCAATTAGTGAAACTTGTTGAGCTGACGTATCCCTTCCCACTCTTTTAGTAAAACGGGCATACGCAACGTTATGAAGACATCAAATACGAATAAGTTCCAGGGAATCAAAGATAGTGTTTACAATTATTTGAACAAAATAGTAATGATAATTATCATATTCATCGTCAAATTTGAAAAAAAGATCAATTCAAAACAGGTTTGTAATGAAACAGAATAGTAGACGAAAATTAATTATGGATGCTAAGAAAACATTAATATCAATGGCAATTTATGAAAAACGGGAATAAAACTTAGTAGCGACGAGACTTTAAGAAGAGTTTAGGATTTAAGAATTAACTGAAAAAATCTTATTTTCAGAAAACAATTACCCATCGCTTTGAAATATTTCCGGATGCTTACCTGAAAACCTGTTTTGGAAAGTTCATACTTTTTTGCTTTACTCAACGACAGTACGCGCAGTCGAGAGCAATAACACGTTGGTCGCGATTGCCGATTTCGTCCGTTTGCCGTATGGGCAAGTGCAACATGTTCAAACTTGTGTATCTTCAGTGCTCGGGCAGACAACGAGGTGAAAAGTTATGTGCAGCTCCACAGAGGTAAGTTCTGTCATTGTGTCACGTAAAATTAGTGACCATATTTGGTGCACATCGCTCATGGATGACCTCAGTCATTATTGTTGGCGATGTGTACCAAGTAAAGCCATGCCTGTTGTGGCTCATATTGGCTCACGTCGCTTAAAGTAATCACTTTTAATACTGTGAACGATCTGTACCAAGTAAAGCCATGCATAATATGGCTCATATTAGAACACAATGCCTAAAGTAATCACTTCTATTACTGGGCGATGCGCGCAAGTAATCTACGTTTATTTTGAGTCATAGTTGTTGCGCACCTTGGCTGCAGTAATCACTTCTGTTGTTGTGAACGATGTATATTACTCATAGAAATCACAATGCAAAGAGTTTAGTGTTCAGGTGTTCATCATCCTGTATAAAATTGTGGGTATTTATATGGTTTGTTCAGTTATATTTACCTCATATAAGTTATTTATCGTATATAAAGTCTTGTGCTTCTGTTCATTTGAAGGTTTTTCAGAATTATCGGTGCTTTTCTATAATGTGTTTTTGTATAAATTGTAAATTTGTATTTATTTTCAACTATATTCTTTTTCTTTCTCTTTAGCATCATGGACGCGAGAAAATTCTACGGAAGGGAGGTCAATGAAATTTCAGATACAGATTCTGAAATGGATTCTTCAAGTGAAAGCTGCAGTAATGAATCAGAATTGGAGTTTGTCCCAACTGGTTCCAAAACAGGAGAAATGATTTCGCAACAGAGCGCCACTGGCATCAAAGTGTATCATTGAAAAGACAAGCGATCTGTCTTGTGTCTCTCAGCTATTCCAGAGCACACAGATACTCGCACATTAGTTCCATCAGGCAAGAAAAACCGTAATGGCGTTGAAATTCTGAAGCCAGAATGTGTAATTGATAATAATTCAGCTAAAAAAGGCGTAGGCATCTCAGATCAGATGACTTCGTATAGTACATCCCTAAGGCGAAGCACGAAATGGTACCGGAAAGTGGCAATCGAACTGCTAACTGGCACATCAGTTGTCAATGCATGGATACTCTTCAAAAAGTACTATTCTCGCAGTTCGGTTTCAATTACAGAATTTAGAGAGCAAGTAGCAATGTTTCTCCTCACAGGCAGCAACTCAGAGAGTGTAAAATCAGGACTACAACTAAAACCAGGAAGCGCTGCCATGAATGCTACAAAATGCTTGCAGCAAATGAGGGAAGTGCCGTAGCAAGGGTGAAAACTCGCAGGGTGAAAACATACTGTAATGACTGCGAAGGAAAACCATACTTGTGTGTTAATTGCTTTGCAATCACACATGCAAAGTAATGCTCTTGGCAACACCCAATGTTTGTAGTTTCACAGGAATAGAAAAACATTTTATTTTGTTTGTTTATATGCAAAAATACCAATGCTTTGCTTTCACCAATAGACACGAGTTTTGTCATTTTTGTACCACTTCCATTTGAAAATAAAACTATTTCTCCATGCAGTAGTTTCTTTCAAAGCCCTCCCTAACAGGCCTAATGAGTTGTATCATTAAAATTGTCAATTTGAAAGAGAAATATGTTTTTTTTAAACATATATATTTTTCATAAGCATGTGCCACATATGTACACATCGCGATTCTGGAAAGTTCAGCGTGTACATATATGGCGCACATCGCAGCCAAAGTGTTAATACAATATTCCCTTTTTGGTCTCATTTAAAAGAAGTCACGATAATAATCAGGTTGCGGGTTCAGTATGATATGAATTATGAATATAAATACGATATTCTTTGGACTGCTTATTGGCTTTGTTTCCCTTTTTAGTTCGCTTTGAACACTGGTGTAAAGTTCGTACCTGTTGTAGGGTTGTCCCAGTCGAGGGTGCAAGAAGTACCGAAGGGCTCTACGTCGTAGTCTCCAGCCCCCAGGAGTGGAATGGTTGCCCAGCCGAACGAAAACATGAAGATTCCTATGATGATGGAGAGGATCTGCTCGTTGCCCAGCCACGAGCCTGCCATGTAGAATAGATTTGTTCAAATAAAACACGAATTTGATATTCTTTCTTTTGCGGAGTACTTTAGCAGGAGTGAGGAACTTAGAGCCTTAGTACTTTTTTGTAAATTGTTATCAAAAATGATGGAATTTAGCAAGGAAATTCATCCTAGTGAAATAAAATAAAGAAACGCTGGGAAATAACGAGAAAAATAGAACGGAATTATCATATAAACATTAGTAACGTACAGTTTGATTGTAGAACTAAAAAAGACGACAATGTTACCACACGACGAGAACGTCGAAGGAGATTTTGAATATTGCAAAAATAACATCGACGTTATTTACTTCTTCATTATTGCTGGCTTATGCTTTGAAAATTTCTTCTTCCTAAACAGACATTTTGACTAAAATCAATGTTTCTGCGAGTAAAAATGTTTGTACACGTTATCTGCCAATTCCACAGCTGGAATAATTTGCTAAACACCTACATTTCCAATAAGAATTCTCACAGTGCCCGATACTGCTCCAGCTATACACTGTAAGATGCTATCTTTGTCATAAGAATAGTATTTTTTAAATAAATAGGGATTTTCAGACGTGATACTGTAATACTGTAACGGGGACATCGTTACACTGAAATAATGAAGCTGAGGGGATCACTTGCGAACAGAGTAGCGTAGTGTCAGTTTGCATGGCTCATCACAGCACGTCAAAACGAGCAAATTTATAGTGCCTCTTCGAGAGGAACATAGGATGCTTCAAAGAATGAAATAAAAAATGAATAAACCACGAGTGGTGACCTACCAACGGTCGATTTTATTTAGAGAGATGCAAAAGAAAATTATCGCAGAGTAGACGGAGTATGTCATAGAGGTTGTCTGCAGTGAAGGGAATACCAAAGACTGTCTTCATATTATTGGGAAAAGGAAGGTACACTGAAAAGGAATGCCACATGAGCGATGAGCTTAACCTAAAATCGAAAGGTAGAGAGAGTAAATGAGGGTAATTCCGGCCTCCAGGATATCCTCCAGGATATTCCAGGATTTCCTCAACATGAAAGTGAGCTGCTCTATTATTATAGAAACTTGTTCTATAGCAAACATATTTTTTACAAGCGTTTTTGTGTTTGTCAAAATGTTATGATATAAGCTGTAACAACCCCCACATGAATTTTGAAACCAATTTCATGCACATATATTTATTGTCATTACACGTTATAATTAGACAATGTGAGATGATTATGGTAACAACCACCATGCGTGCCGTCAATTATCCATTGTGACTTTTATCTTGTAGGCTGGTGGGTCTCTCCCTCTCGATTTCCTGTTTGATTGATTCAAAGCAACCAAATCAGCATCCACAAGCGTACGGGCGCTGCAGGCCTGACGCTTACCCTAAGAAAGCGATGCTGTGATGCTTGGGTGCAGAACGTACTGGGGAAATTTGCATAGCTCTCCCATTGCTCTTTTGTTGGCGGAGTCCTGGCAATCAACACGCTGGCAATGTTAGAGCGCAGTCACTACTAAATTCAACTTTCCTCTGCATAGATCGAAGTGCATGTAGTGCTTCTAGATCTCAAAAAGAAGTCAATATCTGCAATCTGGAAGTGGCAGATCAAGGAGTGGTGCAGTAACGGAGGTATTAATTTTTCGTGCTGATTTAGGATGTGTCTGAAAGTGTTAATAAATTTTCGTCCAGTAATGGGTAAAAATTTTTCAATGCAATCAGAAAAATTTCGCAGTTATACTTGGATCAATTCTGTGCATCTATGATTTGGAGTCGCGTAGCGACAGGATATTACAGGTATTAAAATTGGATCAACTTGTCTCAGCAGGTTACGTTTAGAGTTACTACAATTCTTTATCCAAATTTGTACTTGTTTTCGTGACTTTGAGTATAAATATGTCTAGCCTTTCTATGAGTTTAATATCCTTTCTCACGTGTGCTATCAAGAATGGGAAACTTTTAATTATTTTATGTGGAGGTTTGGAGCCCTCCGAAGGTGATCCTGTTATTGTTTTTGTTTAGCAATGGCATTCACAAGAACTGATGAAACATACAAAAATAACTGAAAAAGAATCATCTGAAAAACCATGCATTTGAGACATGATCTATGTATTTTTTGAATAAAAATAACGCTATAAAAGTAATTAACAAATCATAGCTATATTTATGTTTTCGACACAACTTTACTATCTACAGCCATGTAAAGAGCTTGAAATGAACAGTAATCGATATAAAATATTGAAAAAACTTGTTTTTAGTTTGGTCCCAAATCTCCAGGTGTACACTAATACTCTTCAAAGACGCACAGTTTGAAAAAGTTGAACAGAAATAATAAGTAATTCATACAAATAGCCACAGAATTAATTAAATGAATCCATTACTAATTATTGAGACCACTCTACGAGTATGTCATTTCTCTGTATTTTATACCAACTTTGCACTGCATAAGCTCCGTGTATCGGCGTACTATCAGCTTATGAAAAACAATAAACTTTGAGGAGCGATGTTAAGACTATCGAATAAAATAATAACATCACTCAAAATATTAAGATAATCGGGACTTTTTCATTTTCTTAATCAAGGTGACGATTGGGTCTGTAGGAGTCTATGAATAGCCTGTCAAAACCTTCAATGTCCCTCTGCAATTTATTTGAGTAGCAAGTGGCCTGAAGGTTTTATTTGGATGCCAGTTGACATAAACACGCACTGCAGGGAACGAAGCGTAAACATTACCTTGTTGCTTCAATTTTTCTATCGACTGATGCTAGTAGCTTCTTCCCAAGTCCGACCTGTTATCAGCATTTGTATCATAAAGCAAGGTTTTCCTGGTGGCTGATCTCCCGTGATAAGGAACTTTATGAACTCCTCGAGGATGTTTTTATCGAGCCAATATTTTGTAGATACCGATGCGTAACATTACAGTCAGGTGTGGGACGATCATTTTATGCTTCGTTTTTCGTTACCATGCACTTTAGTAAGTACTTTTAAACATCTTTCACTGGGTTTTGGCTTCTTTTGACACTACTACTCTAGTTGAGAGTTATTTATCTCATACTTTTTAAATTCAACCACGCCAAACAGCAGCGCTGATTAAGAAAGTCCTTGGAGCATAGGTCTTCCGTGATGAATACTACGGTGAAATTGATTTGTCCAATGCGTCGTTTCCGAAACCGACGAAGTTATGTATGAGGATACCACGCTGATTAATGTTATAGTGAAATGTATATATATATATATATATATATATATATAAGTTCTTATTAGATGGTACAAATTTACTCTCTGTCAAATGTATATTGGAATTTATAGTAAATAAGAAAAAAAATTATTGTATGAACATCATAGAATTATGAGTACACGAATGTTACTTAGTTTTCAAAATCTAAAAGCAATCATCAAATATTTTGCAGTTTTAAGAATAAAATAATAGCCAGAAGGTTTGACACTTAAATTCTTTATTCTGGAATTAATACAACGCAGTCTATTTATGTTCAGCCAATGTTGTGAACCTGAACAGTGATAGTAAGTATATAAAGGGTACACGTACTAAAACAAGCAATATTTCACTTTTCCAGGCTATTTCTGCTCATGTAAATCGACGTATGGTTCATATATGGCATTAAAATTATCTGTACGACTTCATTATACACTTAGTGTGTAGAAAATAGTTTGTGCCGGTGTATTTTGACAAAAATCAAGTGATTGGACTACTTTACTCTCAAGAACAACTGGAGCTTCATAAAGCTATACAGAGGTATGATGGTATATTTTTAGAGAAAGTGATGTAGCTGATTGTTGTGTCAGGCACTATAGCAGTTTGCCGAGATCAACTATCTACAGAGACTTAGGTAAAGAAGTGTTTATTGTCGAAAACCTGCTGTATGTTTGCCTCTGGCATATTTTGACAGAAAAATGCAAGTGTAGAGCCATCAACATCTTAATTAGACGGGCGAACAGTTAGGTGATGTTTTCTTTATGGATGAGTCCAAAGTGGCCTTCAGAGTGATTATCGACGAATTCGCATGTGTAGAGAATTTAGAACACGATATCAGTCCTCAAACATTGTAAGAAGAGACAAATATGAAGGTGTACCTATAATGGTATCGGTAGGCTTGATTACAATCACTTCAACAGCTTTATATGAAGTTTTACGATGAGCCAGCATGATTTAACTGTTGTCTGGTACCGTAATGAGATATTGGTTTCCCATAGTCAGTTGTTTAGTGATGCTGTTGGTCCAGACTTCTCCCTGATGGATAATACACAGGGGGTTTGTATCTTCAAAGGAACTGAAAAGATTATTCTCACGAGCCTGTCCTTTCTCCCCACTAAAGATCGAGTGGTTCTGAGATGGATTATATAAATAGACTGCTTTGCGTTTTCATCTGACAATAATTCTCTAGGGCTTATCACCTGCTCTGAATGGAGAATAGTTTTTTTTTCATCAAAATGAAATTTAAGTTCTAATTGAGAGCGTCAGAAAGTCAGGTTTAAATGACTGCTATCAGTCACCGGAAACCAAAGCGACAGATGAAAAAGCACCCACCATATTGGAAGCATAACACAACCTCTGGACGAAGCCTCTTATTATCATGATGCACCTGAGACAGAATATATTTAATTACGCGCACGGTCTTGAGAATGGCATATCACGGCGTTGTTACACCTGCATTGCTGTCAGAGGTGATTACATGTTAATTTAATTAAAATTTAAAATTTAGTATAATTTAAACTTAAACATTAATGTAATTTAAACATTAATGAACAGTAATATTTATCAGTTTTCTGCATGATGTGTCAAATTGCATGCATGGCGAATAAATGCAAATAAAATAATTTCTGTAATTTATCAACAACTTGTGTTACAGTGTTTGATTTACTTATTCTTTATTCCACTATATAATAATAATACAGTTTGTTGCTTGCTTGGTCCGTCTCTCTGTCACACTTTAAGGATTTAGATAGGAGAAAATTCAGTATGTATTGTAAGTTTTGTATTGTGGATACCAAAGGCACATTATTCAATGTGGAAGCTCCTTCGCAAAGCCTGCGTCCACTGGCAAATTAAACGAAAAAATCATAGAGAAACACTTGAATTTTCACGTGTGGGTTTACTAGTATCTTATAATCAGCCAATACTTTTTTATGGTATATAGAGGCAGGGAGGGAATATTTTAGTCGGTCATTTTGATTTTGAACTTGAGTGTATTTTGTAGAGACTCGGCAATATCGTAATTAATTTATTACGATCAAGGAGTTGATACAAAAACATGAGGTATTTTAGTAATATTTTTGGAGTTAATTTTTATACGTTTCATGTCATTTGAAACTAGTGTTTTAAAGTTAAAAATTCAATCGTAGTTACAACTTCAAATTGTAATCCTCGTTTGTAGAACACCATAGTCAACCACGAGCCGATAGGCTAAGTGCCCGTCAGTTCCTTCGCAACCGTTACCCAGTGAACAGTAATTTTATTCGCGCTTTCAGTCTCTCTGACGGGTAAGTTTTCCATTGACCATGTGCTAGGAAGTAATGCGTTTCACTTACCTACCATATATTCCCTAAACTTATCATTTTAGCTTTGC
>VCRD01006101.1:0-15941 GCA_006783055.1 Trinorchestia longiramus
AATATCCCACATTTGCTATTCTGATATCCAACGTTTACTGATTCTCACACTTGCTATTCCGATATCCAACATTTGCTATTCTGATATCCAGCACTTGCTATTCCAATATCCCACATTTGCTATTATGATATCCAGCACTTGCTATTCCAATATCCCACATTTGCTATTCTGATATCCAACATTTACTGATTCTCACACTTGCTATTCCGATATCCAACATTTGCTATTCTGATATCCAACACTTGCTATTTCAATGTCCCACACTTGCTATTCTGATATCCAACACTTGTTATTCTGATATCCAACACTTGTTATTCCGATATCCACACTTGTTATTCCGATATCCAACACTTGTTATTCCGATATCCAACACTTGTTATTCCGATATCCAACACTTGTTATTCCGATATCCAACACTTGTTATTCCGATATCCAACACTTGTTATTCCGATATCCAACACTTGTTATTCCGATATCCAACACTTATTATTCCGATATCCAGCACTTGTTATTCTGATATCCAACACAGATTTCAGTCTTCGTGCAGCTATTGTGCATTCCTGATGCATAAATGAATAGGCCTCGTCGAAGCTCCGTTCACATTCATGGTTTAAGTCCTCGTGCATATTTTTTTCGAACGATAACGCGCTATTGTGTTATAGTTTTAATTAGTCTGGGAACTTGCTTTGTCTTTTTAGTGATGTATTGAAGTAGCGCAGTATGCTGACTGCTCTACGTACTAGCCTCAGTGTTAGCGTTCAATCTCTCTTTCTCTCTCTGGCAGAATTAGTGCGAGATTTATCCTTGATAGGCCTGCTCGTAAGAGCAAGTAGCTCTTGACTTGCGTTTACGTCATGACTGAGCCTCAGGATCAAAGAGAAAAAAGCCTCTTCTGTGAGCAATACCTAAAAAACACGTAATGCCGCAATGCTTCCAGGGAACGCATTTATATACTGAAGACATTCTTGTTTGTATCATAGTAAGCGCTCACGGAGTAGCTTCCTTTAGCCATGCGTGCTTCACTTGCAATGAAAAAAATTTGTATGAGTCATAATTAATGGAGGTAGCAAGCGAGGCTTCAGCCATCATTCTGCACGCTGCGATAATGTTATTCCTGCGCCTATTTTTCTTGTTATTTTGATACCCGAGTCTTCACTTCAAAGCAGTTTGTCTTCTTCAGCTAAAACCTTGAGCTTTTTTCTAGCTGGGGTGTGCCCCGCCTATGCAAAATTTGATGCCCTACATTTGCTGTACGGAAATAATACTTCAGAAAGCGAATCTTTATTGACCATATATGTTTTTTCCAGTTGTGCCATGAACTTGGTTTATTATTTTTATGTTGTTTCTAATTTGTATATGAAATCGAACGCTTTGATAGAACATGAAACCTCTCATTTGAAGTTCTTAATGCATCGTTTCAAAAATACGAGTATGAAGTGTCAGTATAATTATACTTAATGAACCATTTGGCTAATAATGAAACAAATACTTGAGTAAACTCTGTTGAATCTGTTTGTAATTGACTGGAGGGACACGAATGTTAGGCATCAAACTACAAATATAGTTTGGTTTGCAAGCTTATTGGTACATAGTTACTACTAAAGGACCTCTCTTCACTATTAAAATTATTAGTCTTACAGCTATACCTCAGTCCTAGCTCATTTCCATTCTGATGATCATTTTACTACACATAGTTTCTCAGTTAAGTACTCAGGTGTCTGGTTTCTGAAAACTCTATTATCAAAATTAACTTCTGCAACTTTTCGACATTCATATCTACGTATGAACAACACAGTTCACAAGTTTCGATCAAATTTGATCAGTTTGAACTGGCAGGATTTAACACATTCATTGCGGTATGACCCACCGGTGGGTCACTCAGGTTAGGTTCTGTAATTTTTTCAAAGCTCTCTAGTGACTGTATGTACAAAGTAAGGATTTGCACCGACTAGGCAACCGCACTTCATGTGTTAACACGTTGCCTCTGATTGCCTGATTGGTGTAAAACTTCACTTTGTACGCGTAGTCACTAGAAGGATCTGAAAAAATTACAGAACCTAACCTAAGTGGTACACATACGTACCACTTCGGAGTCAACGTGTTAATACGTTATTTCTTATCCTGGCTGTGTTTCAGTTATGATAGACCTGATGTTTATGTGACCACACCACTCTTGTGCTCCCTGTTGTAACGATAGTTCCTCAGGAGGATGCTCTGATCGACCCCTTCCTCTTCAGGATATCTGTGAACTTAGAATAGAATAGAATGAGGCTATAGGAACGAACCTTCTGGCCCATTCTTGGGTCAGATAATTACTTCGATAATTATTCGGTTGTTTTACCCAAGTTCCATGCCGTATTTCTAGCCGCGTCAACCATGTCGGCAGCGGGATTCGAACCCGGGTCTTTCCGCTCGCAAGCAGACTCGCTCACCAGTCGACCAAGCTGGTGACTTCTCGTCTCCAATGAACTAACAATACTTACCAGCGGCTTCCTCCCTGCGTGAGCGTGCTTAGTATTCTTTAATTTCCTGCGAGTTGATAATTTTTCCCTTTTGTTGCTAACTTTTCTAATCATTCGATTAGACTCAGCTGATGAGTCTTTCGCTCTTCTGCGACTCGCACCGACTTTTTGTTGCTTGAAGGGAAGATTTTCAGACCGGTGTCAAAACTGCGACAGCTTTCCTCAGTCTGCATCTCTCCCTGCTGTTAAAGAATTTAGGAAGTCACAAACTGCTCATTATTTTGGTCTGGCTCTTCCATTAGTAATCTCTTCTTAATTGTCCATTATTTGTCTTGCGTGGAGCTGCCATGGATTGCTTCACTAATTTGACTGATTTTCTGTCACTCTGGTCTGCATAATAGAAATTGTTACCTGCAATAGATTGTAGTGTAACGCCTACATTTCATCGTAATGGTAGTAATCGTTGTTCCATCATCAGAAAAACCTATGCTTGCTACTAATATTGTTAACTAATCCTGAACGCTAATTCTTCAGTCACACTCAACATCAATTCCATGTTCTTTTTTGTGTCAAAGTTTCATTGACGTGAATTTTAGATATAGTGCGACGTATTCTGAAGTGTTGAACTGTGATGCGATGAGTTGCCTCAATTCATGAACGTTGTTTACTCAGAACAAATACTTCACTTTCTGGTTGATCGTGTCTGTCTGGAAATTCGTATATTCATTCGTGACTGGAGCACTTTCACTTATTACATATTGTCATGAACATTAAGCTCATTTGTTCGCTTGTAAGTATATGTATACAGTAGAATGCCTTTAAACCGGCACTCGGTGGCTAAGCTTTATATATTTTTTCATTGTTTTTTCTTCTTTAAGTGCTTTAAGCAATTGATATTGTTTTCCTTTTAGGTCTAGCGTGTCTATGAATTGTTTGTGGTTACTTGGGTGATATTAACCGGCAACTGAAAAGTCCTATGGGTGCTGGTTAAAAAAAAACTTCTACTCTATATGTGGATGTATAGATTTGGCTATTTATTTTACTCAGTGGGATGTCTTCCTTTGAGTATTTGGTTTACCGGATGACATGCTAGGTGTATAGCTCTTCCTAAAAGGATTAGTGACGTATCAGGTGTGTGTCTCGGTCGTTACTGAGTGTATTTACCCAACTAGTAACGTATCGGGTATATATCTCGGTCGTTACTGAGTGTATTTACCCAACTAGTGGCGTATAAAATACACCCAGTTTTGGTGGTTCCCACTGGTGCTGCAGTATCGTAGCTTGCGGGTTTGAAAATGGCAATTATTTATAAATATTCTAAACAGCTGCAACACTGAGACACAATGCTAAGTTTTTGAGTTGTTTTATCCATACCCTTGCGTTCATTCACAGAGAAAATCTTAATGCAAGAAAACCTAGCAGTCTCTGATGCTGAAACTGCCTGTGATCCAAGTCTTTTTTAGCTGATGATTTCTCCAAAACTACTTGCATTTTTAAATGGCATGTTTGTGCGCTCTGCTTCCAGCAGTTCAATCCAGTTACGGTTGCTGGGTGCCTTCTGCATGCGCGCCGTTACCCGCTGCGTATCCCAAGTCAGTGTTGCCGTTCAGCAAATATCTTGGAAATCAAATATCGCTTTCGCTGGATTTATTTACCGCACGTACCCATTTTGTTAGGAAAAAATTGCAGTTTTATTGATCATTCGCTATCCATGCGATTTTCCTGAACGCTTGTGAAAACTTGAATATTTCAGATGCACATCGTTCGAAAAGCTCACCGAAAATCACCGTCAACATTTGAGCTGGACTGGTTTGTATAACGGAGTTGATGTATAGAAAATTCAGGCTCAGAACCAGCTGAAACACCTGGTATGAGGTTAGTCTAACCTCTTGAATTGTCTTTGCTTGTAAGTTGATAAGTCACGTGCGGACTACAACTACAGTTATGAATTTTGTGCATGAAATACAGCGCTCGCTCAATCGAAAGACATGGAATGAGGAGAGCCAAACTCTTGCTTGATCTGCTGGGTGTGTGGGGGAGGGAGGCGAGATTATATTGGCCGTAAACTGTGCTCCTAAAACTGAGAGGCACGAGCTGTTCACATTAAATGCATTGCCAGCACGTGCAGGAATACGAAAGTTATTTCATTTCACGTATGTAAGGATATGCAAAAGCTTCCTGATATGAGGTGTGTGGAGCATTGCTTCAGCTCAGAACTGTATCGTGTTAACTAGTAGTCTTGTAATTGTATGAATTACATCATTCATGATGTTCTGTATCGCGGGGGCTAGTGCTACTTCTATGATTCATCTTATTAACCTTCTTCATATTTTTTCCGAGATTATTGTGATTGCTCAAACGTGGAAGGTTTTTTATTACCACTATTATATTATTCTTGTAACATCGTCCTGCAGAACTCATAAGCATCTTGTATACAGGGTTCATGCTCGTGTAAACAGCTTTACATGATTTCAAATCATTTGAATGCGCAAGCTGTTCCTTATAGAGGCGTCGCGTGGGTCCCTCTCTGTGAAAAATATGGAGATGGTCTTTAGTTGTTGTTGCATCTTCAAGGACAAAGAGTTTCATTGACAGCGAATCCTCTTGTCAACAAATCATCGAGTCCTCAACGAATCGTTTGATCAATCGACAAAAATCGTTGTGTTATAAATAGTTTGTTCCCAACGAATCGTTTGATTGACAAAGTGTTGGTCAGTCAACAACGAATTGTTGTCATAAATAGTTTATTATTAATTGATCGTTTCATCGACAATCGACCAATAGGTTTTCTCCTCATCGTTTTAGTTGACACCGAATTATTCAGAGGGCATTGCATTGTTTAGTTTCGAATGAATCATTCTGTCGACGTCTATTATTTGCATTGCGTGCAGTTATGGAAACGTACACAGTTTGAAATCTTATTCAACGCAAATACTCTGCTTTTTTTATAACATTCCGTCCATTAACCTTTATGAGAATGAAAAAATCAAGCTCTTTTTTGATGGCATGTAGAACACAAAGAACGCCGCAGCCAATTGACTTATCACGGCAATCTGTTGCAATCTGACTGTTCTTTCTCGAGCTTTAACTTTCTAGCCTCGTCTTTCGAGCTTCGTCTTTCGAGCTTCGTCTTTCGAGCTTCGTCTTTCGAGCTTCGTCTTTCGAGCTTCGTCTTTCGAGCTTCGTCTTTCGAGCTTCGTCTTACGAGCTTCGTCTTACGAGCTTCGTCTTTCGAGCTTCGTCTTTCGAGCTTTACCATAGATCAATTTCTACAACTCCGTTAATCCACCTTGCTGCACACGCCGAACTTGTGACAAGCACATAAACCATCTCGCAGATTTGGGGCAACCACAAGGTCATGCCACTCACTCACACTCAGCTTAGTGTCTTAAACCTCGAGTTTATCTCAAATTACTGCTCTGTACAGCTTCCCTCCCTACTACAAGTCCGCGTGCAGCGTAAAAACATGTTTTTGAGCATAGCGTTTTAATTTTTTAATTTATGAGTATTAGGGTAAGGAAGGCTGTAAAATAATGCTCGTAAATTATACTATAACGATGGTCTCCTTAATGGCTGTCTCAGGCCATTAAAGTTCACGGATGCTACACTTACAAAACGTGGCCTGTCGCTCACAGAGCCTGTCTTTAATTTTTTTTATCTATTTGACAATAGTGTTCCCATGAGAAGGTGCTTTATAGCAGTCAGATCTAAACCATCTTTGTGTAGCAACGCGATATTTTACTTCAGCCTCCGAAAGAACACAGTTTGCCTTTTCTTCTGTTGAAGCCGTGGGTCATGAATAATTTTGAAAAGTAATATTCGCCTTTCGAATTTTTTAAATGTTCGGTTGAACAAATACTAAATATTTTTTAAAAACTGGATTCATAGAATTTTCTAATACTTATGACACATTGTTTGTGGTACGAATATTTAGAGAAATATGAACATTTTAGAACACGGTCTTTAGAAACAATTCATATTTTCGTGGTTTCTTGTGGCTTATAACTGATCGTATTATATTAATCTATTATAACGTGATGTCACCATCAGAGTACAATAAACTATGACAAGAGCAGCTAGCCCTTTGGTCCATTCTTGCGTTGGCACCCAAGTCCCATGCCGTCTACAGTTAAGGCACAAATATCATGTACAGGCATTTCAATCATACACAGACCACAGGAGTATAGAAGGTTGGGAGGAGGATCAGGTGTAATATGCGCTTTACATAAATATGTCTTGTGGTTCAAATAAGTGACTCACGGTATACACTAATAAGACTAGCTTTAGACAACATGACTTGCGGTTCACACAAACATAACTCGTGGTACGCTATGAGTATACGACTCATTATACATTGGTGTTACATGTTTCACGATCTACATTTATTACATGATTCTTTGTACATAATAAGTACATGATTTGTGGTACACAATGGTTACATAACTCAGGGTACACAGAAAGTACATGACTCGTTGAACACACAATGTGACGCGTGATACTCAGTAATATGGGTCATTTTATACACAAATGAGATGAACTGTGGTACGCAGCAAGGTTGGTTGCAATACGCAATAATAATGATTCGCTGGCCACAATAATTATGATTCGTTGGCCACAGTAATTATGATTCGTTAGCCACAATAATTATGAGTCGTTGGCCACAGTAATTATGATTCGTTGGCCACAGTAATTATGATTCGTTGGCCACAATAATTATGATTCGCTGGCCACAATAATTATGATTCGTTATCCACAATAATTATAGGAATTTAGCCTAAATTTTTCATTTTATTAATGTCTCGTCGTAGGGTAAGAAACCAGAGTTCCACTGCATTACCTAGATTCTAGAATTCTAGAAGTTGCCGGACTAACGCTTTATAGAGCGGTAATATTATGTTCTTTGACTTGCATTAAAAGTTTCTTCCAATGAGATCAAGGATCATGCTCACATTTCTGGTGCTTGTTGCCACTTGTTTGTCATGCCTGAGATTTACAGTAATAATGATATCAAGATCTCTTTGTTGCTGTACTGCTTCAATAGGTATGTCATTCATCGCGTGCTGGAAATGCCGGTTGTCAGCACTAATGTGCATTACTGAACATTTATCAATGTTGAATCTCATTTGACAGGTTTCGGTTCATTATTATTGACGATTGAGGTTTGATCGAATAGTTACTGTGGTCTCTTTCGATGAATGCTTTTTGACAGAATTCCGTGACGTCGGCAAATTTGTTAATTTTACTAATGACGCCGACATCAAGGTCGTTGATGTAGATGATGAAGAGGAGCGGGCCTAAAACCCTCCCTTATAGAACTCCTGATGTTACATGCGTCAAATTACTGGCTTGATCATTAATCATCACTCGTTGAGAGAAACTAGTGAGCCAGTTTCGTATCCATCGAGAGCAGTTTCCTTGTATACCTTGACCTTCTACTTTAACCATCAGACTTTTGTGGGAAACTTTATCGGAGGCTTTTTGAAAGTCTCGGTATTGTAAATTACGGTTGACTTCTCTAAAACGGTTGACTTCTCTAAAAATGTTGTAGAGGTTAATGAGGCAGCAATGTTTTTACCTGAATCTGTGCGTGTGTCAGTAATCAGATTTTGGGCATTAAGGTATTTTCTTCCATGAACTTAGAGTAATCCTTCCATTGTTTTACTGGTGACATGTCAAACTGATTGGGCGATGGTTATTGGGTGCTCGTTTGTTTCCTTTGTCGAAAATAGAAGTGACATTTGTAGATAGTTTTGTAGATAGTTTTAACTTAGGCATTTATAAAGAAATTTTTAGTATGATAATGAATTGAGTTTGTACGAGTTTTTATAAGATCTTGTACAACTTTATTACGATAAGACCATGCATAGCATTACAATAAGACCATGCATAACATTACAATAAGACCATGCACAACTCCATGACAATAAGACCATGCATAACATTACAATAAGACCATGCACAACTCCATTACAATAAGACCATGCACTACTCCAATACAATAAGACCATGCACTACTCCAATACACTAAGACCATGCACAACTCCATTACACTAAGACCATGCACAACTCCATTACACTAAAACCATGCACAACTCCATTACACTAAGACCATGCACAACTCCATTACTCTAAGACCATACAGAACTCCATTAGAATAATACCATACAGAACTCCATTACCATAATACCATGCACAACTCCATTACAATAAGACCATGCAGAGCTGGAGCATATCATCGTGCTACCTCAATGGAGATGCAGTGCCGCCTACGGCTTAGGATCATCTTACGCTTCTCACATCAACGCAGCACAGAACTGCCAGTCTTGCGAATGGTCCTGATGATGGTGTTTGCAGTGCTCACTGATCATGTATGCTAGGCGTTGTTTTCATGTGTGCAGTGACACTTGTAAAATGCTCTTAATACATCTAGAGTGGCAATTCTTAGAAGAGTCGTGAAAGTAGTTGTGAAATTGGTTTTATTTGAGGGGACGTTTCTGTACGAAACAATGTTGGTGTGTGGGAAAAGTTTTTGATATCTTCTACCTAAGGTGTCTTTTCAGAGTTTTTTTGGAACAAACGTCAGGGACCGAAATCGCCGATTTATGATCGTATAGTATTTTACGTGCGTTTACGTATTTTCGGTCATTTTTCCTGCATGGGTCTGTGCAGAGAATGCTAAATTATGAAATGTAGTGCCTTGTGCCATACATATCAAGAACTCCAAAGCCAGCTAGTGTTTAAAATATTGATGCAGTCATCAGGCTCTAAAGTTGCACTGTCGCAAGTTATTGGGGACCTAAATTGCGAAGGCTTGCATTCTAATCGTGAAAATTTAATCATTTTATCCTTTAAAGCGATCTGAATTAAAAGAAAGTAATTCCTCATTTATTGAAAAAGGAGTAAGAACTCGTCACTTTACTCTGAAATTACTCAACCAATTACTGTGTTCATGTACTCTTTGCGTGCTGGACCTGCTTAAAGTTGGAACCTCTTTAGTTATAACTTTAGAGCCGAGTGCTTCGGCCTCTTTTGTTACTTGCTTTTGGTCATGGTTGCTTATAGGCAATGACGTGACGTGCGTGGAAAGTTAAGCATATTGGACTTTCGCATTGAATGTTTACGTGCGACTTTTGAATTCGCAATGAGTTCGGCAGTTTTGTTTGAAACTTAATTCGGCAGGACTAGTGTGTTCCTTGTAAGAAAATATATATGGAATGTTTAGTGTGTTCCTCATAAGAAATAGATATGGTATGTTTAGTGTGTTCCTCATAAATAGATTTGGGATGTTTAGTGTGTTCCTTGTAAGAAAATAGATATGGAATGTTTAGTGTGTTCCTCATAAGAAATAGATATGGGATGTTTAGTGTGTTCCTCATAAGAAAACAAATTAAGAAGGTCTAGTTTATTCCTCATAAGAAAATAGATTTGGCATGTTTAGTTTAATCCTCATAAGAAAATAGATATGGGATGTTTAGTGTGTTTCTCATAAGAAATAAATTTGGGATGTTTAGTGTGTTCGTCACAAGAAAATAAATTTATAATGTTTAGTTTATTCCTCATAAGAAAATAGATATGGAATGTTTAGTGTGTTCCTCATAAGAAATAGATATGGGATGTTTAGTGTGTTCCTTATAAATAGATTTGGGATGTTTAGTGTGTTCCTCATAAGAAATAGATTTGGGATGTTTAGTGTGTTTTTCATAAAAAAATCGGTTTGGAATTTTGCTTCGATATCATTGTCTTTTGGCAATTTTACTGACATTTCCAGTGTGAAAATCGTTTGCATGTTCCAAAACCAGATGTTAGACAAATGATGTTTATTTTTCCATTTATTCTTTGTTCCAGACGTTTAGTTGAATGCAGAATGAATTGTAGGTCGGCTCAAAACAGTGAATCGAGCGATATTCGTCATTAGTAGCATTGAAGCATTATTTTAAAAAAGAAACAATAAAGGCCTTGTATATATACATTCTGCAGTGATTTATATTTAAAAGAGAGCAGGTGGCACTTCCTCGAGCTTTACTGGACGCTTGTGAACGTCTCCATTTTATAACCAAAGTCATTTGAAGAAAGAAAGGTTTCGGCTCTGTGCGTTTGTTCTTGCGTTATTTCATGATGCACGGAAATGTAATACATTATCTCAAGGTTCATGGTCATAAAAATATACTTAAAACGCGGCGGGGGGCGACAAATATTCTTTAGTTAATGGTCAAGATTAGAAAGAAGAATTGTACGTTGTTCGAGATTTTAAACAAGTTTTGATGTCTGTTGTATATGAGAATTCACTGTATCTAATTTTACAGTTACACGAAAGTTTTCTTTGAAAACATTGCTGTTTTATTTTGTGCTTTGAAATATTGATTTGCTGTTTTTTTGCATAAGCATAAGGCAAATCGAGCCGATAAAACATCCGTTTGTCATGAGTGATGCTGTGTGATTTTTTATTTTTACTCTGTTGATAATGGTACTGCTTTTTGTTGATGGCAGTGTGCATAGTTAATGGTAGAACTCGTAGTTAATGGTAGTGCTGGTAGTTAATGGTAGAATTGGTAGTTAATGGTCGAATTGGTAGTTAATGGTCGAATTGGTAGTTAATGGTCGAATTGGTAGTTAATGGTCGAATTGGTAGTTAATGGTCGAATTGGTAGTTAATGGTAGAGCTCGTATTAAATGGTAGGGCTGGTAGTTAATGGTAGAGCTCGTATTAAATGGTAGGGCTGGTAGTTAATGGTAGAGCTCGTATTAAATGGTAGGGCTGGTAGTTAATGGTAGAGTTCGTATTAAATGGTAGGGCTGGTAGTTAATGGTAGAGCTCGTAGTAAATGGTAATGCTCGTAGTAAATCTTGAAGCTCCTAGAAAATTCCAGAACTCGTAAACATGTAACTCGCGTTTTGGTTTCGTATCTTGGCACTGGCGGACTGAGAAGAAGTGTCTTCGTCGTGCCGTGACCTGAAGTCATGCGTGTGTGCGCAAGTTACTGATGAATATCTCTTCTTTGAGTGCACTAGTGACGGATTATGATCAGTAGACGTCATAATGAGGGATTATGATCGAGACGTCATAATAATGAGGGATTATGGTCAGGAGACGTCATAATGAGGGATTATGATCGAGACGTCATAATAATGAGGGATTATGGTCAGGAAATGTCATAATGATGGATTATGATCAGGAGACGTCATAATAATGAGGGATTATGATCGAGACGTCATGATAATGAGGGATTATGGTCAGGAAATGTCATAATGAGGGATTATGATCAGGAGACGTCATAATAATGAGGGATTATGGTCAGGAAATGTCATAATGAGGGATTATGATCAGGAGACGTCATAATGAGGGATTATGATCAGGAGACGTCAAAATAAGGGATTCTAATCAAGAGACGCTATGATATAATCAAGAGACAACATTATGCCACAATACAGGATTACTATGAGATGCTGCATCTGGTCTCTGTTACGGACTTGGAGACTGGGCGTGCGAAGGCTACGCGTTTCTCCTTGTGTTGCTTCTATAATTCTTCACATGTTGTGCATTGTAATGTTTTGGTTCATACTCTTACTCTTCCCTTGGAGGATGAAGAGGCCCTTTGGGGGACTGTCCTTCAATAAGTCTTAGGCGTTTGTGCCCTTTTTTCTACTTTTATTCTTAAGATAATTTTATTTTTGAGATAATTTAGGGTAGGTCAGTTGCTACTTGAATTAAGGTAGCATTGCCATTTAGTGTCTTCCCTAGGTGACATCGGAGTCGTAATATATTAGCAACGCTGTTGCTGATTTCTTATAGAAATATTGGTGTTGAACAAGCTTTATATTTTCCTCCTTTTCTTTCTCCTTTTTTCAAGTGTTTTACCTGTCGTCTTGTGGCCTGTTAGACCTGTCTTATATCTCTTCACTATCCTTCTGTTGTGCGTGCTTTTCCACGGTTAGAACAAGCATTGCATGGATAATATTGAGAGTTCGGTATAATTTAACATTTTCGGTGTCAATTTAATTTAACATTTTTGGTGTCAGTGTTGAGGCGAATAAATCGATTCGAAACAATGACTAAGAGTATTATTCATAGTATACTAGAATATTTCAGCTCTGATTTCCACATGTACCAACCTGTCTGCATTAGTTAGAGGGCTCTTTGTGTGGCAGCCATCTAGATGTGCAGACTGTCGAGTTCAAGCCTTACAAAGCTTCAGACAGACATGGCGTCGCCTTCATGCAGTTGTGTTGTGTGACGGGAGTTGTGATGGAAGTCAGAACGAATATCTTCCTTGACAGAACGGAATTTTCGAATTTCCTTCTGTTTGCAACCCTTCCAACGTAATGGAAACGTCATGGCAATCAATGCCAAAAAGACGACATTTCGAATTGTACATTGAGCACGAGGTAAAAAGCATGAAGAGCAAAATGAAGAAATCCCGCTGCCGACATGGTTGACGCGGCTAGAAATACGGCATGGGACTTGGGTAAACGACCGAATAATTATCGAAGTAATTATCCGACCTAAGAATGGGCCAGAAGGTTCGTTCCTATAGCCTCATTCTATTCTATTCTATTCTATTCTTCAAAGCTTTCAATTGATACGATGGCTACAACACCAGCAGCGATGGTCTAGTAAAGTAGCTATCTACACTGTAGCTCATTTAGTGTTACTTGAAATAATGTATGAACCTCCTACAAAATTCAACACATTAGGTCGGAGACTTGTACTGCGATGCTCAAATTTCTTGGATTCCGAACAGAGTTTCTGTTACTGTACTGTGCTGTACAAGAAACTTTGTTGAGCGTATTTTAAAATCTTATCACATACTAAGTATCACCTTCTTTGGAAATTCACTACTTATCTTTCTCCTCCTTCCATGTAACTAGTACAATAAATAATGCCAGCAGCAACATGTTGCCTGCTAAGTGTGGACTATAGACTACTTGAGGGACACTTCTAGTCAGAACCTGCTGTTACTGCGCTCTGTTGCTGCACCTTTCCAGTTTCTGTCGCCTTTTCTTACAACTTTGAGTTAATTACACAGGCCAAAAGGGAAAAATTCCCTGCCTTAGGATTGAATACTCAATTCAAATGATAAACTAAAATAGAGTCCTGTACTGTTGACAAAATGAAAACATAGTTTACTACTGCTAGTAGAGTGGGCAACAAAGGTTATGTATTATGGGTAGCGTGTAAATAAGGGATGACCTAATATAACTAGAGTGGAAACACAGGTTATGTACCATGGTTTTAGTACTAAAGCTAGAGAGGAAACGAATAAAAGTGGTAAGAGCATAGGAATTTTGTTTAGAATATGTGGACTAAACCATGACTAGACTGAGAACAAACGCGTAAGTACTATAACTCGAATGATCACTTAAGGTGAAGTACTATAGGTTGAGTGTCTCCAACAAAGGACAGTAGCAGTGTGCTCCATATGGCGCGCTGGTCCCTCCCTCTGACTCATGCCTGTGACACGCTGCTGTGGCCCTCATCCCTGCCACTCTTCTCTCCCTTCTCTTTGTCCTCTCTCTTTCTCTCTCCTTTTTTCCTCTTTCTCCTTCTCTCTCACTCTCTCCCTTTTTTCCTCTTTTTCCTTCTCACGCTCACTCTCCCGTTTTTCCTCTTTCTCTCTCTTTTCTTCCTCTCTCTCTTTGTGTGTGTCTCTCACCCANATTACTGTGGCCAACGAATCATAATTACTGTGGCCAACGAATCATAATTATTGTGGCCAACGAATCATAATTATTGTGGCCAACGAATCATAATTACTGTGGCCAACGAATCATAATTATTGTGGCCAGCGAATCATAATTATTGTGGCCAACGAATCATAGTTATTGTGGCCAGGGAATCATAATTATTGCGTATTGCAACCAACCTTGCTGCGTACCACAGTTCATCTCATTTGTGTATAAAATGACCCATATTACTGAATATCATGCGTCACATTGTGTGTTCAACGAGTCATGTACTTTCTGTGTACCCTGAGTTATGTAACCATTGCGTACCACAAATCATGTACTTATTATGTACAAAGAATCATGTAATAAATGTAGATCATGAAACATGTCACACCAACGTATAATAAGTCGTATACTCATAGCGTACCACGAGTTATGTTTGTGTGAACCGCAAGTCATATTGTCTAAAGCAGTGGTTCCCAATCTGTGGTACGCGTACCACTAGTGGTACGCGAGGGCCTTCCAGGAGGTACGCAAACACTTTCGGGGTCATGAACAATTTTTATTTTGTTATATTTTACTTCACAAAATGTTTACTGCCTAACATAGGGTAATCTGGCAACGATTTGTAGTTAGCAAATCTTAGTTGATTTGCGTGTTGTACTTGTACAATTATGGAAATAAAGTGATATCTGATCGAATTTAGTTTCTCTGGAACCAGGTGGTACGCGGCGACTGTACGGGACCTCAAAGTGGTACTTGATCACAAAAAGTTTGGGAACCACTGGTCTAAAGCTAGTCACATTAATGTATACCGTGAGTCACTTATTTGAACCACAAGACATATTTATGTAAAGCGTATATTACACCTAATCCTCCTCCCAACCTTCTATACTCCTGTGGTCTGTGTATGATTGAAATGCCTGTACATGATTGGAATGCCTGTACGTGATGTTTGTACCTAAACTTTAGACGGCATGGGACTTGGATGCCAACGCAAGAATGGACCAAACGGCTAGCTGCTCTTGTCATAGTTTATCGTATTCTGATGGTGACATCACGTTATAATAGATTAACTTAATACGATCAGTTATAAGCCACAAGAAACCACGAAAATATGAATTGTTTCTAAAGACCGTGTTCTAAAATGTTCATATTTCTCTAAATATTCGTACCACAAACAATGTGTCATAAGTATTAGAAAATTCTATGAATCCAGTTTTTAAAAAATATTCAGTATTTGTTCAACCGAACATTTAAAAAATTCGAAAGGCGAATATTACTTTTCAAAATTATTCATGAACCACGGCTTCAACAGAAGAAAAGGCAAACTGTGTTCTTTCGGAGGCTGAAGTAAAATATCGCGTTGCTACACAAAGATGGCTTAGATCTGACTGCTATAAAGCACCTTTTCGTGGGAACACTATTGTCAAATAGATAAAAAATTAAAGACAGGCTCTGTGAGCGACAGGCCACGTTTTGGAAGTGTAGCATCCGTGAACTTTAATGGCCTGAGACAGCCATCAAGATGCCCATCGTTATAGCATCATTTACGAGCATTATTTTACAGCCTTCCTTACCCTAATACTCATAAATTAAAAAATTAAAACGCAATGCTCAAAAACGTGTTTTTACGCTGCACGCGGACTTGATGTACTAGAGAAGCTGTACAGAGCAGTAATTTGAGATAAACTCGAGGTTTAAGACACTAAGCTGAGTGTGAGTGAGTGGCATGACCTTGTGGTTGCCCCAAATCTGCGAGATGGTTTATGTGCTTGTCACAAGCTCGACGTGTGCAGCAAGCTGGATCAACGG